>JARVGQ010000001.1:37503248-37515676 GCA_031762355.1 Hypsolebias martinsi | reverse complement strand
GGGCATGAACAAAATAGGATACATATATCTAGACAATTTCATGAAGTTAATATATTATCTGATAAAATTATATTTCAAACCCATCCATCATAAAATGGGCCGAGGCCTCCGTGTCCAATTATCCCCCTCTTACTTTGTACAATGCTGTTATTGCTACTCAGCCTTTTGTGAAAACAAGTGGCCATCAGGGCACTAACTGGGGTTTCTATGTTTTTCTGTTCATGCACCTCCCTGTGTCCACTTTCTTGTTCAGCTCCTGTCACACCTGTCTTTACTTCTTATCACCCCAGGTGTTGTCATCATGTCTCATCATCGTCTGTATAAAGCCAGTGTCTTTCTATTCCTCCTGTGTCCAGGCATTATCCTTTATGTTTCTGTTCATCTGTCATCTCCCTATAAGTAAGATTTTTGCTGCCTCAACAGCTTTTTTTATGTTATTATAAAGAATAAAAGCAATTATTATTTTACTCCCAACTCTCCTGCCTCCTGCATGTAGGTTTAACCAAACAGCAGAATCGTTACAAGAGGCTGATGGTGCTCCTTTATCACGTGAACAACTAGTTTTGGCTGTCACCAGCAAACTGGTTGATCCACTATGAGAAGGTGCTATTTATAAGATTGAGTTTATTGCAGCTCCTGAGACTGACAACGTCTTTTGGATAAAAGATGAAATCTTTCAACAAGAAAAATCTGTCCAGAGGACCTGACTTAACTTTGTTAGATTTTTTTCAACTTGGATTAGTGAGCATGCATCAGGATATAGTAGCTGAGAGTTATGTCCAACCCCTACTCAAAGAACACATTGCACATATTTGCCTAAAATGTTGGTATTAAGTGATAGAATATTGTGTTTCCTCTTAAGTTTTCTGTATACAACACAACATACTGTATTTTTATCTTTTAATGTGGGTAGAAAATAAAGTACCCAGCTAAACCCTTGCATGCAATGGTTTTTTCTGTCTTGTAATCTCAGTCTGCAGCCTGTAATCTGCTTGCTGAATTTATGATGAACTAATATACCCCAGGGAGTAAAAAAGGCGAAAGTGAAGAATGGGGCAGACCTTTGGTAAATTTTCGCAAATTCTGAGTTTGTTAACTGATTTAAGGTGACTTATTACTCACCTTGTCACATTTCACTTATGTAACACAAAAATTAGGACCTACATAATGTTAATGGTCTTGATTATGTAGATAATTTCGCAGATTTTGTTCATTTTCTCTGTAATCTAATGAAACAAGTTTCAAAATAACAGAACAAAAAGTTGAGCTTTTGGTCTTTTTTTTTAAGTAATAACCTCAGCTTCGTCTGGGTTTGGATGAGACACTGTTCATCCCTATTCTGCCCTTTCTGCAGGAGATTTTTGACATTCTCACTGTCAGGATGTACTGAATTTCTTCAACCACCTTTAAGGACAAATGTGTGAGAAGGTGAATTACAGATTGTGTTAAAATTAAGTAAAATCCTATAGCAATGCAAATTTATTTAGATAATTTAGGCTACAGTGAAATGTATAAATTGCTCCAGAGCCGGTAATTGCTAATGGGCTATTTGGACCATTAGCTTGCTTACTTTACTGTTTTGATTCAAGCCATTAGATGTCTAAAAGCAGAACATAAAGGTTGAAATGTATTAGCATGCAGTGAAGAGGTAGAATTTAGAGATGTTAACATTTTTCTAGTTAAATATAAATACATTCTATTTTGAATAAAGTTTATACTACAAAACATGGCAATCCCACATAGCTCTTCTTGGATTTCTTGTCCAAAAGTTTGGTGTCATACAGCCATGGTCGGCTCTACATAGTAAACATGCAAAAGTAAAGATGAATGTGAAACAAATAATTTATATGTTATTGAGATTAATAAATATAGACAACTGATATGTTTTTGTTCTATTTTTTTACTGTAACATATGACAAGTATTAAAATGCCACAAAACAACAAGTAGAACTCTGGGTTGTTACCCTGGAATTTTCTGGGTATGTATGGAAGGGATGCTGTTCATGAGCAACAACCTTTCTGCAGGGTTTTTTTTACTATTTAACTGTCAGGACGTACTTCATTCCTGCAACTACCATCAAGGACTAATGTGAGAAATTAGATTACAGATTATATAAAAACTTAACTAACTAAAAACTCATTCCTGGTCTGAGCGGCAGCAGGACAGCAGCTCCTCGGCTTCTCTGCAGTCCTGTAACATCAAACTGACCCGATCTGAAATGTACTAAAATAGTTTGTTCATCTTTAAAGCAACATCAGTGCTCAGTGGACTTATGGAACCAAAATAAATAAATATGTTGAAGACGTTTCATTCCAAGGAAGATACTAAACAAAATGAAACTGAAGAAACATCTCTTGAAACCACTACTGATGTTTCTCTTCTGACTGTACCAGCAGAATAGGCTCTGAAACTGTGATATTCAACAATGTGGCAAATTTTCAAACTCTGTGATTCTTGACGATTTGGAGACTTACCTCTCTTATCTTCCAGGTGATTTGAGACAGGATGTGAGAAAGCTGATCCAGTCCTATCCCACATTGGTGACATACCTTCCAAGACAACTGTGGCAGATCATGGTATTGATGTTGGTGTGACTATTCTTAGCAAACAACATGCATATTGTTGTCCTCCAACAAAAAGAAAACTGATTTAGAAAAAGGTAGAATATGTAGCATCCAACCAAAAAGGACAAAATGTCCTCAGACAGTGTCTCCTACCCCTCTCTCGGTGCTGTTCTGAGACAAATACAGGCATTCTGTTCTGAAACAGGAACTGTTTCTTTTTACCCTTCTCTTTGTGCAAATCTACAATTCAAATCAGCACATCCTGGACCACCTGGACACACTGATTATTAACTGATAGTTAACCCTCTTTTCTGGGAGGCAGACGTTCAGTCTCTGACCAGAAATTTCTAACAAAGGGGCTAACTTTGCCATACTACGAAGAACTGTTGTTACAATGGTAACAAAGGAAGTATGGGTGTCAGAATCAAACTTGCATTTGCTAAAAGAACGGTGTTTCCGATAAACAAGGTGTCACCATTTTTAACAAAAGCTATTGTGTTCCTCCTTTAAAGACTTTGAGAGACATGGGTATAATTAAATCAATTTATATAGCTTTTGTTCACACCCACGGGTTGGGAGCTGCATTTTCATTGTTTAAGATCATGGGCATGGGCACTTCTGGTGTGTCAGGTAAAGAGACACCAGAAGTCAGTTGTTGCGTTGGAGTTGAAGAGAAGTCAGGAGAAGCTGAGAACAGTCATGACGGAAGAAGTTATCCGAACCTGGCTGAGAAGTGTTGCATGCGACCTGCAGAGAGTTGGCTCTGAGCCAGCCAGAAGTCCGCGAGACTCCAAGCCAGTCAGCTGAGAAATGGAAAGAAGTCCTGAACTTGTTCAAACACCCTGAGAATGATGCATGCCCAGCTGGACCCTACATGGCCCAAGTAGAATACAATCCTTCTGTAACAGCGTGGACCTCTGGCTCCAGTCATCACATCCGTTGTAATGAGAGATGGACACCTCCCCAGTAGGACAAACGCTTTCCTTCTGATGAGAAAACAACTAAGTGCCAGCTTAGTTTCTTTTAGACATTCATAATTTAAGTTCATGAATCTGAGATAAAGTTTACCTAAATTTTAACGTTAGAACTAAAACTAGTCGAGTCTAGTACCTGACTTATTCCCACTACTCGTATGGAAGACTACATTAACAACATTGGACAAGCTGAATTTGTAACAAAATTGGACCTACTGAAAGGCTACTGGTAGATTCATGTGACATCCAGAGCATCTGAAATTTCAGCTTTTGTTACCTCAGACCGTTTTTTGCAGTATACTGTGATGGCCTTTGTAATGTGCAACGCACCAGCCACCGTCCAGTGGCTAATGAGATCTGTGTTGGGAGATACAGTATACCAAACTGTAATGTCTACTTGGATGATGTTGTAGTATTTTCAAAATGTTGGGCTGACCACCTTAATCTCTATACACTAAATACTGTGTATACAGTATTCAATTAGCCTTGGCCTCCTTGACCCTGAATTTGGCAAAGTGCGAGTTTGGAAAGGCCGTTGTGACATACTTGGGTAAGCAAGTTGGCCATGGTCAAGTGTTTCCTGTTTTTGCAAAGGTGAAAGCAGTTCTGAACTATCCTGTGCCCACCACCAGATGTGAACTTTGGCGGTTTCTTGGATTGGCTGACTATTACACATGTTTCTGCTGGAACTTCTATGTGGTGGTTGTTCCACTAACCCATTTGTGTAGTCCAAAGGAGCCTTTCCTATGGACCGTAGAACATCAACATGCATTTGACTGTGCAAAATATTTTCTTTGCAGTCCTGTATTGGCAGCCCCTGACTTCAATGAACCCTTCAAATTGGAGGTAGACGCAAGTGCTACTGGGGTTGGAGCAGTGCTCTTATGGCATCAGTCACACTGTGTCCTACTTTTCAGTTAAGTTCAAACAGCATCAACTTAACTATTCTGCAATAGAGAAAGAGGCCTTGGCATTTCTCCTTGCATTACAACATTTTCAAGTTCATGTTGGTTCCAAAGCAGAGCCTATTGTGGTTTATACAGATCACAATCCTTTGGTACTCCTAAACTGTATGTACAACCACAACCAGAGATTGATGTGCTGGGCCCTGCAGGCTCAACAATGCAATCTTGACATTAGACACAAGAAAGGGGTGGATAATGTTTGGCTGAAGCACTAATTTTATACATTATGTTGTGGAATACTGGAGATTTTTTGGTGAAGGATACTTCTTATGGGGGAGGGTGTTATGTCCACTGATTTCTAGGGGTTCTTTTACTAGAAGACAACCTTTCTCGTCCTTTGCTTGTTTACAGGCCTGCTGTCACGCCAAGCTGCACACCTGGAATCACTTCCTCCTCGTCAGACTGCATAAAAGCTTCAGTGCCACTCCCTCTTTTTCCTTGGGCATTTCCTTTCCCCAATGGCATTGTTGTGGTGTGGTTGACTTTGAATTTAACTTTGTGTACAAAGCATTTGATCAACTCTGAGTTGATCTTTATTATCTTCTGTGAACACAACCGGACAGTAAGCACTCATCAGCAGACTGGAGACAGTTAAGGATAATTGGCTCCCTGCCTCTCAGGAGCTGCAAGAAAGTTAGTGCTGGGGAGACCAGAACCCTCCACCACTTTGAGCTACAGATTAGTATTAAAAAAATCTTGAACAGTGATCGAGCCCTGATCACCTCGGCCCCTTCATCCAGGTAGAGGTTGTTTGATCCCTGGTTGTGCTGAGCAACAGCTAATTTTAAAGCATTTTGAACGCCTTCAACAGCTTCCATAAATCTGCTTCACTATTGATACAAATTCACATCTTTTTGATTTTGGATAGAAATAAACATTCTACTCTAGTTTCTGGTTTTAATGAGCTGGATCTGTTTGTATTCAGTTTGTCCAGTCTTGGCTGAGTTCCTCTTTCTGCTTGGCAGGAGACACCAAGGCCCCTGACGTCGCTGCTTTGCCCTTCACTGCAAACTCTTTATCTTTTATTTAAAAAAACATATATTTAAACCTAATCTTATTTGTTATATGATAACAACTGTTTCTCTACCCTTAGAGAACTTTACCAATTGGCCTTTTTTTTAAATGTATGTGAATGTTCCTGTAAAGTGCCCTGAGACAACTTTGTTGTGATTTGGCGCTACATAAATAAACTGAATTGAACTGTCTGGCCTTTTACATCAGCAACACAAAGATCACTGACTTTAGAAGGACAACCTCACAGTGGAAGGTGTTGAGTTTTAAGGGTCTGGTGTGCGTCACATGCACTTACCTGTGACCACTACTGTATTTGAATAGAATGTCAACATTTGGCTTTGACTCTGGCCACCCGGAGATAAGTCGTCCCAACCCGTCAGTATTTATTTACTGTACAATGACTAGTCATACTGAATGGGTGGAAGCAGTTTTTGCTTTGTAACGGTCCTTATTTGGTGTATGTTTGGGCAGAGAGCATGTCAGAGTCATGCCATGATGAGTCAGACTTTTGACACTTCGCACTTATTTAATTTGTGCAAGCCTAAAGCACATAGGTGAACCTTTTCCAAAAGCAAAATGCAAACGTGGCAAGTTATTTGTCATTCATAAATAGACAAGTATGACTTCACTTATGAAAGTGGTTTTATTTTGGAGGAATGTTTCACACAGAAATGGTGGAAATGTAATTTAAAACCTAAACAGCCTATTTAAATGATGTGTCCCTTTTGTGTAGCAGGACTGGATGTGCACCTACCACGTGCATGGGAACAGAAGGTTATGCAAGGCCTGGATTTTTCTACCGGGTCCTGCCAGTTTCCAAACAGAACCAAACACAAGGGAGTTGCATTTGAAGCTATAATCCCCATTATCCTCAGCTTTTCTGTCTGGCAGTTTAAACATGCTCAGCTGTCTGGGTCAACCTTTGGACAAAGCAGAAAATCAAGGTTGCTTATAGCTTGCTGTGTTTCATATCAGCGCTTGCTAAAAGAAAGTATTTTATATTCCAAACTGTTATACTTGTATAAAACTTTACAAATACTTACTTTATTATTACTTATTTAAAACCAAAGTTGGTGTTGTTACCAGTCAAACTGCAGCCTTTCCAATTAGAAAATCTCATTTTATTTTGCATTTTATCATATTGCGATATTATTGCAAATGCAATTAATTGTTCAGCCCTAATCTATTCATTAAGTGTAAAAAAAAAACATTTAGGTTAATGTCTTTATTAATAGTTATGAGTGTACAGTTTGCCAAAAATTACAACCTATATTTTGCATTAAACCCTACAGTATATTGGAGTTTAAAAATTCAATGATGGAACAAAACACAAATAATGACTTAGTTATTATTGAACTTAAAAGTGGAAAATAAAGATAAATTAGGTGTCAGGTGATAATTAATGACAATGTTTTACCATCATTATATATTGCATCTCTGATAAATTTAAGACAGACAATAATTCAGTCAAATCATAAGAATAAAGACGGGAAAGCAAATGGGAAACGTAAACATATTAATCATATGACCACTCAAAAAAGTTAAAACTACATTATTTTAAACTAGGCTGGTGTGTTATTTGACAACCAAGTCACTTGATATTTTTGTTTGGAACTATTAAAAACTGTGGACTTCTATAGTAAAGTTTGAAACATATTAGCATAAAGTGACATAATGAAGGTAAGCTTTAGGGATGTTAAGACTTTAGAGGTTAATGAAAAGAAAAGTACATTTCACTCGGAGTGACGGTTATTCTGCAAACAATGCCGGTCCCACGTAGTTCTTTACAAGCATCTGCTTTTCACCACCTCGATATGTTGTAGCCACGGGCGGCTCCACACCTCAAAGTCACAGATGTAACTCTGAAACACAAAGTTTAGTGTGTATATATATATAAATCATATTAAAATATTGTACAAACATGTTTTCTGTTCTAAAGAGGGACTAAGCTTAGTACAATCCGTTCTACGCCTTGTGATAAAGAGAACGTTTAAATCTGCATTTTTTTCCATTACCTCTTGTGTCAGTGTTGTAGATGAACAACTACAACTGATTACCTTGTGGAACAAACCTGATCCAATCTGGTCACCGTGGCAGACATAAAAAATGGCTACGACACTGTCAACTTTACAGATGTTGAGCTAAACCTAGGTATGGTAGTAGCTGAGAGTAATCCCTAATATACTCTGACACTAACAGGTTCAAATTGTTCATTTCAAGATTTGAACAAAACTGCAAACCTCGTGCAGCAAAAGAATTATCTTAGTTTAACACTCTTGCATGGAAGACAGAGGATGATATGCATTTTTTTCAGCCTTTAATTTAATAAAATAATTACCTTGGCCATCGCTGGGTCTGTGTGGACGGGACAACCTTTACGTGAGCTGCCCTTCCTGCAGGTGGTCTTTGCCATTTTCACCTTTATGTAGTATTTCACACCCGCAACTACCTGTAAAGAGACGGGGGACATGGAGACGCAGGTCATTTCAACACATGAAGCCTGTTTAAAACTTAACATGGACACATACTGTCCCTAACGTGAGGAAACAACTAAAGGAAAATGCTTCCTTAAGTTCCTTTCTGTTGTTCATGTAATTACTAGGTGGAGCTTGGCATGGCAAATAAATAAATAAGCAACTGTAAAATGTAAGACTGCTCAGTCCAGTAGATTTTAACATGACTTATGCAATTAAACTTTGCCTTGTCAAGATAATCACTACCGGGGCAATAATAATTAGAATCATTTAGTGTCATAATCAACTTTTGATAAGTCTAATCAAGACCAGATCCACCATCTAGTCAAGTTTTGATTTATTGTTCAGACATCCTTTTTATTTAGGAATACAAAAAACAAACAAACTAAAAAAAATAAAAGTTCAAACGTTACTGACCTGAGACTGAGCGCTGAGCACCTCCATATTCTTAACGTAGAAAATGTCGTTGGAGGCGTTGTTGTGCTCAGCAACTGCGAAGTTTAGAGCATTCTGAACACCTTCATCATTAACATCGATGTCTTGTATGCCGCCAGCCATGCCACCTAACCCTGCGGCGAACAGGGGCGCGACAACAAGGAAAACAAGCTTCCACATCTTCGTTCTCTCGATGAAACTGCGAATGTTGAAGAAGAAAAACACCATCTCAGCTCCGCCTCCCTTTGTTACGTAACAGCAGCAAACCGGAAGTCATAAACAGAAGGGGGCGTGCACTTGTGGGCGTGCTTACCCGGAAATTTTTATTATTATTTTATGGAAAATTGCAGGCTTTTTTTTTTTTTTTTTTTTTTAAGTAAACTTTATTTAGCAAAAACAAGTACAAACAAATCTGGCAATTCACAATAGTGTAACTTCTATGCCTTTTTTAGTGTTACATATTTATACTAAATAACATTTTCTTAAAAAAAAATTGTGTAACTAAAAACGGCATAGAAGAGACAGACTTCGATATGAAAAAACAAAGGCAAGTAACAGAAAAAAATAAAATAAACTACAACAAGGGTATATATGAGGATTAGGATGCAGTTCATACAGGTCAATGCGTTTCAATAAATTTCAGAGATTTCAAATATAATTTGAATTCAGATTTAAAAATGTTAAAAACTGGGGATGATTTTAGCACTCTTATGAATAAAGAACATTGCCAGACAAAATATAAGATTACAACCGCGTTCCATTATTATTTTTGATTTTTTTTTTTCAATAATGCTCCAAATGTTACCATGGCTTTGGAAATAGATTCAGGAAGTGTAATTTTCAATGTGATCCATCTTTCTAAGTGATTCCAAAATATTTTGGTTTTGTTGCATTCATAGAAGATATGGTCTATTGTTTCTCTACCCTTTTCACAGAATGAGCATTTATTGTCATCAATATTAAAATTATTTCTCTTAGTAGCTTTTTGGAGGGGTAAAACTACATTTAAATTTTTTAAGTGTGTTTCTTTAGCCTTTTGGTTGTATGGGAAGTTTTAAATTTAGAGCTCTTAACATTTCAATTGAGTTTTTTTTTGGTCAAATTTGCAAAATATGTTATTTTTATTTATTTTCCCAGGGAATAAAGTTTCATTTAGACTGCTTATAATTTTGTGGTTAAGTTTTTTGTCATTAAAAGCTATTCCATTAATAGATTGAGTAGGTAATTGTGGTGTTATAGGATGATATGCTATTATATTTAGACTCTGATTAATAAATTATTTTGGTAATGCTTTAAGTAATCTGGTAAATTCAACTTTTTGGGGGGGGGGGGGGGGAGAATTTACACTTTGCACAGGATTGTTCATAGTTATAACCATTAGCGTTCATTAAGTGTACAACAAACCAAATGTTCTTCTCCATCCAAGCTTAGTAAAATAATGATTTATTGCAATAACTGTATAGTGCAAATCTGTTATTCCATATACAGTACTGTGGTGAGTTATGTATGTATATTGAAATCAGCTAGGAGTAGTAGTTTTAGACCACCTCTTTTGTTAAATATATAATTGGGGACACAATAACAAAGTGATTCAGAATTTTTGATCCAATATTTCAACCAATTAATAATAATACCCAACTACCAGAAATAATGTTATGTGTTCGAAAGTGAAATCCATTATGTAACTTAAAGCGCCTTTCTCCCTCCACATGAATGTCGTAGTTTTACTGGAAAATAATAATAGCGGATACCAAAATATAAAACTACAAATTCAGTCTGATGAAGAAAACTGCAAGTTTTTTAGTTTTATTGCTTGAGATCTTGTGCTTATTTATTTATTTATTTTAATCACACGGGCTGGAGATTTATTTTTCTATGGTGTGCGGCTAAACGCGCGTGGAAATGCTTAATTGAAGGGTTCCAGATATTTATAATGACTTAAAAAAATATATACGTATATTCAACAAAAACTACAACTTCCGCCTGGTGTGGCTGGAGGTGACGCATTTCCGGTCAAGTGAGCCGCTATCCTAGCAACGACAAAAGGCGGGAATACTCGGAGCTCAACGTAAGACTGACACATCCCCTAGCCAACCAGCGACCTCTACAACACAAACCCGTCTTTATTATTTATTTATTCCCACCCTTTCCTGCAGCCATTCTTAAAAAAAAAGGTAATCTTCAAATCGGCTGCTTAACTTTGCGTGGAAGTTAAGACGCTGCCGTCCTGGACACTTAAAACGTGACAAACAAGGTACGTTGAGACGCACTGACTGAGGGATCAGGTACTTTCTGAGTGTCTTACATAAAATTAACCACTCTCGACCTTTGATATTAGTTACCTGCGAGTGTTCACGTGTTGAGCTGCACCATGCAGAGGCTGAACCTTTTAAAGTAAGAAGTCCTTAATTCAGAAGACTTTGGGCATAAACGTCAGAGGGGTTTTATTGTTATTATTATATATCAAGTTTCTCTCATTTGAATCCCCACTTTGCAGGGACTCTTTCTTCGGCCTGGATGTTGCTCAGCAGCAGCTTGTGGTTGGGTCTGCTCTGGCCTTGGCAGCAGGTGGAATCCTACTGTATGTCATGCAGAGAAGGCCCAGGGTGAAAACTATCCCTCTTGGTGAAGGTTGGTGGGGAGCAGGAGAGAAGACACTGTCGGAGGATAAGAAGATCCACCCCTTCACAGTGAAAACCTCAGATGAAGAGATTAAGGTAGATGAGCTGTCTGTGGGTTGCAAACTCCTTTTAGAAGCTAAAAAAAGACATGGGACAGGTCAAGGTGGAGCAAAGGGAGGGGATGCCTTTTTGTCTTGAACAGGGCTCTGCAATCTGCGGCTCTGGAGCCACATCTGGGTTTCATGCTTTGACCAAAACTGAAATAAAACAGAAATTTATTGGTTGTTATAACAGCAACTAAAAGGGCTAGTTTTAGCAGTTTTCCCATAATTTGTTTTACAAAAATATAAATACTAGAAACATTACAAGGAGTAAAACACACCCACTTTCACGTTACGCTTTATTTCTTCCAAAAAAGGAAAGGGGCTGGGCGTGACAGTGGTAACAAAAACCTATTTAGCAATGAATCACTTTATCGCTTTTGAATCGGTACATTTTGCATCCAATAAAACAAAGATGTTAACAAATAAACTGGACAATATTCTGGCAATTTAGTGACATTTCCACAGTTGTGGTCTTGACTGGTCTTGAAATAAAATCCCGAGTCCTTGATGAACGAGACAAGACCAAATGTGGTCGAGTCTGACACAAGACAAAGACTATCAAAAAAAGGTCTTGAGACCGGTCTTGAGTACTACAACACTAGATATTGTGGCTCTGGACACGTTTAATTTAGTAAACAAAGGGGCAGAAATGGCTCTTTTGATCATAAAGGTTGCAGACCCCTGGTCTAGAAGTTCTAAGAATCATTTCTACTAAGAAAAAATATATACGGTAAATCAAAATGCAACAACTGAATATTTAGCAAACACTTCGAAGTTAAAAATAAAACTGGAAGCATGGTTTTGCTACTTTCGGCCAATGTTTTGCTTAGTTCAGCTAGCCTTTTGCTACTTTAAATATAGCTTGCTATACATTTAGCTCTTAGCTAGCCTTTTGTTGATAAATTGTAGCAAGTTTTGCAACTTTAGCTTTTACAAAGCAATTAAAACGGCAATTTACGAGTTCTGCCTGACCTAAAATGTGACCTTGATGACAGATTTATCTCAACTCCTCCTGGCACGTTTTGAAAAAACAAAGATGCTTTACCTGTCTCCTTGCCCCTCCCTTCCCCAAGGCCGTGGACATGTGACAGAACCTCAACTGAGCTGATGATAACCAACACCTCTTATCTGGACTATGCTATGACCTTCCCTTAAAATGTAATGCCTTTACTGGCCTATATGTATATATCACGTCTATTTATGTGCTTTGCTGCGGTAGGTTTTTTTTTTTTTTTTAATGCCTCAAAACCATGCCCTGTCTAGGACACGGTGTGAG
>JARVGQ010000001.1:37484200-37496021 GCA_031762355.1 Hypsolebias martinsi | reverse complement strand
CCTCATTCATACAGCTCTCAGAACACAAAGCACACTAGACACCCAGGCTGGGTCAACCTACCCCCTCCCAGGGGCAACCGACCACGCCCCCAGGCAGCCAAACCCCAGCCCATGAACCCACAACACACCAGCTAGCCAAAGGCCCCCAGCCCAGAACTGGGCACCAGAGCGCAAGCCGGCCCAATGTCTGTGGAAAGTCATGAAAATCTCTAATAGATGACACACCTGTAGTCTTTTTCCTCAGCTTTAGAATTCATACGCCACATTGTGTATGAGTGCAAAAGTGCATATGTTGACAGCAACAACTCAACACAGGAGAGGAAACAGTGACACTGATAACTGAAAGTACTGCCATACTTAAATAGAAGCTTACACAACAATGAATTTTCTGCACAGATGAATGTAGAATAAAACCCGAATTAGCAACTGGCCAACTGCATTTCAGGAAAGAGAAGCAGCATCAGCAGATTACAAAGCAGAGCCAAAAGGATCAAGAAGCTTCCTAGAAACATAGTGGAGTCGAAAGTACAATATTTGTCTTTGAATACAATTCAATCCAATTCAAAAATACTTTATTAATCCCAAAGGAAAATTATTTGTTGTTGTAACTCGTTAACCTCATCTCACTAAGAGATGCTATAGATGCTGATGGCTGTAGGCAGGAAAGATCTCTTGTAAAGGTCCATCCCACATTGTTTCCTAACAAACTGGCTGCAGATACTGTCCGATCCGCCCACCCAGACTTGGCTGGCCTTCGGTTCCCCCGGGCTGTAGGACCGCCGAAATGCCGGGCAGAACTCCTCCCAGAGCGATGGCCACTCCTCCCAGCAGTCTGCCGAGCTCCTCGTCGCTGCAGACAGCCAGCTGTAGGTGCTGAGGGATGATCCTGTCCTTCCGCCGTCATGAGTCGTGCTTCATGCTAGTTCCAGGATCTCAGTGGTCAGGCACTCGAGCACAGCTGGCAGGTGGATGAGAATGCATCCACAGAACATTTGTTTCAACGCATTTGAGATTTGGGGCTTTATTTGAGATATTATTTGAGCTTTTGAGATTGTCAATCAGCTGCTGTTGGTTGTAGAAAACTGCCTTGTTGCCATGGTTACGTATCATAACAATTGTCCAAAACGTTAAAAAAAAAAGTTTCCGTAAAAATCCTTCCAGCTGCACAGCATCCTGTGACTTACATCCAGAAAAAGAGGAATTAAAGTTTCCAAAAGCAAAATCTGAGAATGAAAGTAACAGAGCTGCTCCAACATGCAGCCATCTTGAGCAGCGTGATTGTACAACCAACAAAGTTGCTGCGTCATTGTCGATATTCCGTCTGTAAAAGATGTTTGATGTTTAATCCCACGAGCGGGCGCTCACCACTGTCACTGGTTCATTGCACAACTGGGCTGCAGCTCCACAGATTAATTTTCTTCACGTCAGCCAGCCTGGTCCCGTTTCTACCCCGCTGGGCGGCACAGAGGGGCATCAGAGGCTGACTCCACTCCCTCGTTTACATTTCACTTGCACCTTTTGAAATGACAGATCTGAATCAGTTTTTCACTAATTATTTATTATTAGTGAGTTTTAGATCTGGTCAGTCTTGGATGTCTACTGTCAAATCGCTTTGGAGATGAGTTGAGAGACGCCCCACAATGACTTTGTGACTTTCATGAGAAAAGCAAATTGTTTAAACGTGATCAAAACTGAAGCGACAGGCCGTGCACCTGTGACTCACACGAGGACGTTGAGAAGTCACAAGGTGTTTGAATGCTGTTCACCAACAGGTCAGATATGATCCTGAGGCACCGTAATTTAACAGAACATCACTTCAGAAGCACTACAGCGTCCTTTCAAGATGTCCAATCCTGAAACTGTTCAATATTTATAATGTGTTCTTATTTTTGTGCTTGAAGGCTGTGGACTGAACAGTGCACCTGTAGGTTTGGCAGCCTACATTCTGGAGAAGTTCTCCACCTGGGCGGATATGAAGAACAGAGATCTGGAAGATGGTGGACTGGAGAGGTACGTCTCAGTCACACGGACATATTAATTTAAACTTTATCTAAAAATACTTCTTGGTCCATCATGAAAATGGTTTCTTATACAAGTCTTATAATATATATATATATAATAATTATAATATAATATATATATATATTATAATTATAGGAGTGTTTTTTCCCTTTAATAGTTTTTTGCTACTTTTCCTTTTAATTACCATTTTATTTTCACTTACTTAAAAAAATAATAATTTGTACGCATCCTTTATGATTGTCTATTGTCCACTATTATCATCATTCTGTTAAAGTCAGGTCTATCTTGTAAATCCCGAGGCTCAGTGGGATTAACCTGTTTAAATAAAGGTTGAATGAATACAATAGTTATATGCAGCGAGATTCTTTCAGTTTCTTATTAAATAAAAACTATGACTCTTACACAGAAAATTCAGCCTGGATGACCTCTTGACGAATGTAATGATCTACTGGACCACAGGCTCCATTGTCTCCTCCATGAGGTTCTACAAAGAGAACATTAAGGACATCCTTAACCGAATTGATGCAAAGTAAGCGGCAGAGTCACACTGTTGTTCTTTTTTAGGTTTATAAATCTTGTCATTCAAGGGCTAACATAGCAAGGGCTCATCTTTTGTTTTAGGACGGGAATATTTGTCCCCACTGGACTGGCTGCTTTCCCACAGGAGCTGATGCACTGCCCCAAATCTTGGGCACAAATTAGGTATCGAAACATCCAGTCCTATACGTTCATGCCTCGAGGTGGCCACTTCGCTGCCTTTGAAGAGCCTCAGCTGCTAGCGGACGACATCATCCAGTTTGTTAAGAAAGTAGAAAAGCTCTGAACCCTTGATGTATACTCTGACCAGTGCAGTAATTGTACGGTTTTATTATAACATTCTGCACAAATTCTTCTTTATCACCCTTTTGTCACAACGTGCCTTGTTAAAACGTTTCAAAAGCTGTAAACGTACAGAGTTAATGTTCATTTTAGATAATTCATTAAACTGTTCCAAGTTATGCTCAGTAAAAGTATATTGCATTAATAGTCTACTGCTGTGCTTTTTGTGCATGGACATTTCTGAATTAAAAATACAATGTTCACATCACCCATCTGGAGGAAGCATTTAGTGTTTGGGAAACTTTACAATCTCAATTGCGGAGAACAGGGGTTTATAATATGTAAATCTCAAACCTGTACTTTATTTGTGGTGGAACATCAAATGTCAATGAAGAAACTAAAAGAAAAAAAGTAGGCGGCAGCACATTTAAAAGAAATTGGGAAAACAGAAGGATGTAAATAAACAACTGAAGGAGCATCCTGATGCATGCTCAGTCATCCAGGCAGAAAAATCTAAAAAAGTTAAGTCAGGTCTTCTGGACAGGTTCAAAAACAAATAACTGAAGGAACATTTAGCAACTCATTAGTTTAATTGTCTCAGGACAGCAAGAAGACTGGAAATCATTTCAGAGGCTGAATCTCAGAAGTAAAGATGGGGCAGAGGATGAGACAACACCCCCCTCCATAAACTTTAGTAACCACTCCAACAAAGTTAAGTCGGGGCATCTGGACGGTTTCTTTTCTTTTTCTGTTGAGGCATTTCGTCCTTCATCAGTCCAAGGAGCCACAAGAGTCCCACAAGCAGCACCTTTACATAGTGGACCAGCCAGTTTGCTGGTGATAAGATGGTTTCTGGAGCCCGCCCTCTCCTCCGTTGACTCCTCTGAGGCAGACCGTACCCTGCTTGTGGGACTGAGTTTGTTGTGGCTCCTTGGACTGATGTTCTTTGGATGAAGGATGAAACGTCTTGTCCAGGGGACCTGACTTTGTTTAATTTGTTTAAATCTGGATTATTGAGCATGAACTTTGATGTCTAGTGGCCACTCTTCAGTTCCTGGATTGTTAAGACATGGAAACATGTTTCTGTACAACTTTGAAATGCTGCTGCCATAAAATTCTAAATGATCCCTCCCCCCCAAAAAAAATAAGAGTACTTTTAATTTTAACATTTTATATATTTACTTTGTTTCATTGTGAATAATATATGGGTTTATGAGATGTGGGAATTATTGCCGTCTGAATTTCTTTGTCTAAAGTCCCAACCTGTTCAGAGTTTAAGTTGTAAGAACTCTGGATGGATTACTTGGATTTATTATGTGAAACAAAAAAAAAAAACCCTGCTTGTTAAAATATGTACAGTTTAGTTTAACATTCAAGTTTAATGTTTAATTAAACACTCAATGAAATGCACCATTAGACACAACTGTGTGCTGTAAACCTTTCAGGTCAGTTTCTGAACCCTTTAATGGCCATGGGGGCCTGAAACCACACAAAATCCTGCCAGTCTGAGCCTCCTGGCCCCTTACAGGTGCTGGGATCAGTGGACAGAGCAATTATTTGGTTTCTGACTCGAGTTGGGACTTTAAACTGTAGCTTAGGGCGAAACCAGCCGACGCCGCAGTCCCTGTGGGCCAGTGCCAGCACGGTGGTGGGCATCAAGCGGACGGGTCTGGTGTCTGACAAAATGTCGGCAACGAAAAGAGTGCGGAAGAGTTGCTTCAAGCACGACGACACTCGCAGAGACTGATCACCAGCCGCCAGCACCAGGGCCTCCATGTTGATCTCGTACAGCTCCATGGGGAGGATGACCGAGCCTCCCATCAACAGTAAAACGCGGGGGACCCTGCTGAGGGAAAAGAGCACCTCCAGCTGCTGCAGCACCTCCTCCAGCTCCTGAAGGGTCTGTTGACGTTTACACCGCTCCATATCTGCAGATTGCGCTGGCCTCCTGCTCACTGTGTCTTTATCCTGGAAAGCAAAATCTATTAGGTTGTCTCCAAAACACGACTTCCTCACATAGCTGAAGTTATAAGCTCCTCCACACCTGCACTGAAGTTTGCTGCTTCTTTTGGGAATACACCAGCTGGTCATATGTCATGGGGAGCTGCTGTCTCTGATACAGAACGCACTTGAGGATCTCGCTGACAAAATGGTAGCAGCTGTTCTGGGTCACGACGCCGGGGAAGACCACGTTCACGCAGCCTTCCTCCCGCGCTCGTCTCACCACCTCCGCATCGCTTTCCTCCGCGTCGGTGAGCTGTTGACTGGCTGTCAGACGAGAATCTGGACCAGAGGCGTTGCCTGTATGGAACCAGAGTAATGTCATTAGAGAAAGTAACGGACTAGTCTCAGTCAATTTCAGCTGGTAAATTAAATTTCACCAAGCCCAATAAAACCAGTGAGATTAATCTTATCTGCTTTGCAAATGCATGAATCTAGTTGTGGAGGAAAAATTATAGTAATTCTAACAAGATCCAAACTGATAAAATGTGGCATGTTATTGAGATTAAACAGTGTTCAGTGTATTTAAGAGCCTTCAAAGCAAAATATATATATATTAAAGGCTGTAAACGTCACATCACAGCATGCTTCATTATGTCAGCTCATTTGACTTGTAGCAATTTATCTTTAATCTAAAAATGTCTGGACATTAAAAAAAAAAGAAAAACAAAAAATTGTAGCAATGTTTCGTCTTTCCTCCAAAAATACTTATTCTGCCTGAGGAGCTGTATTCAGCTCAATCTTAGAAATGGCACCTTCTCGTAGTGGTAATTTATCTTTATGAAGTTTTCTTCTTTCTCAGTCAGAGATATAATACAGTACAGTACAGTAAATGTCCATCCTTTACACATTTAGTGTCAAAAGGATATTTATGGTTTTCTCCCAGAATGAGTGCAGTCAGCTCCAATATGACACATTCATAAGTCTGTGCACTGATCTACAACTTTTGAGTAAACACTTCAAGATGGCTGCCACAGTTAACCTACCATAAAAAGCTCAAACTAAAATTGCTATGTCTCAATTAATTTTAGAGATGTTCATTTTAAATTTGTGAGACTGATCCCCAACACATTCGGAGTGTTAATGCATCGCAACAGAGCATTATTTTATTCTTCACATTTTACCATTAACTACTTGGAACCACTTACGTCAGTGTGTATAAATATACAGTACTGTATAGGTA
This sequence comes from Hypsolebias martinsi, assembly GCA_031762355.1. NCBI lineage: Eukaryota > Metazoa > Chordata > Actinopteri > Cyprinodontiformes > Rivulidae > Hypsolebias > Hypsolebias martinsi. The sequence continues at coordinate 37,489,996 of JARVGQ010000001.1, read as the reverse complement.
TACAGTATTTATTTGAAAGTATTTGTGCAGCACCAGGACCACTGAGCAAATTCCTTGTATGTGCAAATGTACATGGCAATAAACAACTTTGGCACTGTTAGCAAAATATTTTATGAAACATTGGACAGACTTTAATGAAACTCTCTGAATGTTATCACAACTGTTTGAGCCAGTCATTTCAAGAGGACTGCCACAGCTAATCAACATTAACCAACACAAAACTGGCTGCAACTCAGTGGATTTTAAAGATGCTGAGCTAAAATGTGTAATAGCTGAGAGTAGTTCACAACAAATACTTGACCACATAAGATTATTTAAAGGTTTGAGCAAAATTACAACTAGATCAGCAAAACTTCAAAGAATCCTAGGTATTTTAATATAAATTTTGCCACAATATGCTGAAATAACAGGTTTGATAATAATGATGAATATGTTAACACATAAAGGGACTGTCTTCTTCTATAACAGAACCATTTAATAAACTTGTCTTAATAAATATCCACCTCGAAGTACTGTACTGTATATACATTTTGAGTCCTTGTAGTTGTTTGGTTGTGTTACCTTCAGTAATGTCTGTGTGGGGAACAGCAGCATTTTCTTTATCTTCAGTATTGTTCGCTCTGTTCTGTTTAAGAGAAACGTCTTTTCGGTTTGCAGCATTTTTCTCCTCTGTACATTCGCTGATGATAGCCTCGTCCGATGGGAGTCGTTCGGCATTTTCCGCAGAAAGTCGGCAAACAATTTGTAAACTCTGGACTAAACGTGCGGTACTCAGTTCTTGCGCTAAGCTGATGTTCTTTTTTAACGAAAACGACAGGCGCCTCTTCACTCCACCGTCTCCGTCGGCGACACTGGGCACATTTTCAGTGTATTCCGAGCTTGAACTAAAGGGCTCCGCCATGTTTTTGAATGTACGCGCCTGGACTTGACCGCGCTGCATCATGGGGAATCCAGGAAATGCTGCACTCATGTACAGATAAAAGGGTCGGAAAATAGCAATTTTACTTACATTAGCTGTTGTGGTCTTAAAACTTGTTTACAAACGACGCATTTGTGTCCTTATTTTTAACAATTCGTTCTATTAGTTTAGTGTACTTGATTTATTAGTCCATTGTTATCATCATTTCGCAACCTAATATTGTTTTTTAATTTCTCGCTGTATAGGTGAACTTACGGTGTTTGAATGGTAATGCTTCGTGTCGTCAACGTTCATACATCTCATTGTCAAACACTGATTTCATTAATTAGTACCAAGCACAGCAAAATGTAACTTCTAGGTAAATTTCTAAAGTTTTTCTGAGTTTTCCGTTTTTTTTTAAGAAGGCAAACTCTGATGAAACAGACATACAACACGCTGCTTCCCTCTAGTGGCTAATCTGCGCACTGCACCAGGAAATTGAGGACAAGCCCAGGTGTGCTAATTAGACGCTGCTAATTTAATCTAAAAAAAAAATCTGGCGGTGGTTCAGATTTATTTTTGTTTAAGAAATAATGTCTTCAGTACGAGTTGCTGTTCGAGTCCGTCCCATGAGCAAAAGGTTGGTTCCGTAAAAAAAAAGTTTTTGTTTGATCCGAACTTTCAAAATTAACTTAATTGCTTTTAATTTCACAGGGAGAAGCAGCTGTCTTCGAAGGTGATCGTTCATATGAAGGAGAACACGACATCTGTTCATAAGGTAGGCTATATTACGACAGAGTGAACTATACTAGAATGAAAATAAATGAAATTATTGTTTATTTTAAATTCCAGCCTTCATCTGTACGTGGAGACAAGCTGAAGGACAGAGGGAAAATCTTCACATTTGACTACTCCTACGACTCAACTGACAAAGAGAGTCCAACATTTGCATCTCAGGAGAAGGCACAGCTCTATTTTTTTTTTTCTTCCATCCATGTTTAAATCTCCTATAATTTATGGAGTTGTAAAAGTGCTGGAAAATGATTTCTAACTTTCAAGATTTCATTTTCTTTCAGATCTTCCAAGACCTGGGGACAGATGTTCTGAAAGCTGCCTTTGAGGGGTTTCATACTTGTGTGTTTGCATATGGCCAAACAGGCTCAGGAAAAACCTATACCATGATGGGTCTAAAAGTAAGAATCATCTGACTTTTTCCAATTAAATTTGCTGTGTACTTACCTCTAATGTACAATAAGTCATTTCAGGACACTACACAAATAAAACAAGCACCAATGAATGCATGTACAAACAGATAGTAGAACAATTAAAGACGGCAACCAGCAGTCTAAGCTTATCTCGGCATAGCTAAGGGATTGCTCAGAAAATGACAACTATAGTATCAAACTGAAAAGTCTTAAACTTGGTCCTAAAAGAAGAGGTGCTACCAGAAGAAACTCTAGGAACCACAAGTAAACCTGCAGTCTGAGCGTGAAACACTGTTAGAAAAATGTGGAATAATAAAATCGTTAATGAGATGGAGCTTTATTGTTGAGAGCTTTGCATGATAGGAAGTAAAAAATTTTCTTGGGACCGGCACAAGAGATACACTGGCTTGTGCTCCCTAGTGGCTGGTAACATTTTGAATGTGGGGCTTAAAATACTCATCCTGATCAAAAATCACACCAGGGTTCCTTCTTTTAGATCTGGAGGCCTTCATAAGATTCATCTGCTCTTTTAAAATCCAGGATTTAGCATTACGGTTCAAGGTTTCTTTGCTAAATTGAGCATGCTCAAAAGCTGGTGTGGTGCAAGCTGTTTTTCAATTTCAGTTTATTTATAAAGTGCCAAGTCGCAACAGAAGTCATCTCGGCACTGAACAGGAACATTCATAAAAAATGTTAATTTAACACGATTTATCTGAGGAGCAGACTGCTTTGAGTTTATCATCTTGAGCAAGCTGAAAGGTGACAGTGGAAAGGAAAAACTCCCTCATGAGGAAGAAACCTTTCAGCAGAACCAGGCTCGGGACAAGTGGTCATCTCCTTCGACCGGCTGGGTTTAAGAGGAACAGGAAGGAGGAACAGATACACAATGGCAGGTCAAGAATCACATGTTAAGATAGAAATAATATCAAATTAAAACTAACATTTATTTAACATTCATTTAAGGAAATGAGGCCAGTTTGTCCTCTAGTAGTCTAGACTTAAAGCAGCATAATAAGCCAACTTTAATTAAATGATTGATCAAAAAGTAAAGTCTTAAAACTGGACAATGTGTCAGCCTCATGGACAGAAACTGGAAGTTAGTTCCACAAAAGAGGAGCCTGAAAACTGGAAGGTCTTCCTCCCATTCTGCTTTTGGAAACTTTAAGAACCACAAGTAAACCTGCAGTCAGAGAGCGAAGCTAAAACTGGAGCGAGATGATCTCTCCCACTAACTCCAGTTAAGACTCTGGCAGCAGCATTTTGGATCAACTGAAGACCTTTTAAATAAGTGTATTTGGGCACCCAGATAACAAATCATTGCAATAGTCCAGTCTAGACATTACAAATGCACAACACAGTTTCTCTGCATCATTATGAGATAAAATGTCTTTAATTTTAGTGATATTACGCTGGTGGAAGAAGGTGGTTCTAGTAATGTTTTTAATGTGGGGGATAAAAGACGTCCTGATCAAAAATAACACCAGTATTTTTAACAGTAGAGCTGGAGGCAGATTAATGTCATCGATGGAGGGTGAAAGAATGAAAAATTCATTCCTAAGATGTTCAGGTCCAAAAACTAACCCTGTAGGTTTTGTTAGGCCTCTACATGTGTCATTATTTTCCTGTTGATTAGAGTTTTATCACCTTTTAAAACCATTAAAAATGTGTACTGGATATTAAGTCTCTTACACAAACTATATGTGTTCTCTGGCATCTTGCCTGTGTACAAACCAGCTGACTGCAGCCTCATTAGACTGGCCTGTCTCCCCCCACTAATCAGAAAATTTGAATGCAGCCCCCCCCACCCTCCATCCCACCTTGCGCTGCAGTGAAAGCTTCACGTTCTGAGTGAGGTTTGTACAAGGTCACCAGCAGACTCGCTGTCAACATCACAGATAATTGCAGACGGCTCTTAATGCTGACTATCTGTTCCTCTGTAATTAAAACAGGAGCGTACCGTTCAGAGCGGGATTGCTTTTATGCTTCAGTAACTCCATATCAGATGAGCTGATGTTTGTTGTAACGTGTGCCGAGGTGTGTTTACGGCCTGGTGTCGACGCACAGATTAAAACCGCAACATAATGGGATCTAAATGTAATCGTCATCTGAATGTGCTCGTCATTATTCCTAAGGGTTCTGAAGATGATGTGGTTTTATTTTTTAATTTTAGGCGGCTAAAGGTTTGATCCCACGGATCTGCGAGGGCTTGTTTTTGGAGATATCGAAGAGGTGCATGAGCGGGATTGTGTCATTTCGTACAGAGGTCAGGTAAGACCCATTACAGCTACCAACATCTGTTTTTAGTGAATTTCTCACCACCTGTTGTGCAGGTGAAAGTGGGCAGGGATGTTTTTGCCAGTTCAAACTAATTAGAAACCATCAAGTCAGGCAGCCCTACTAAATGCATTCTGTGTTTTTATTTTTGTCACGTCATATGGCATGACTGCATGGACTCAGTCCTCCAACTGCAACCAAACGCATCGGCTCTTTATACAGTCAGGCTGTAAAAAAAAAAAAAAAGGATAAAAAGCAAATCTATCATCACTTTACCATTAAGAAATATAATCTGAGCTTTGATAGCTTTATTAGTTTTTGTTTTCTTAAATTGTTTCATAATGGTGTAAAACCTGAGCCATTACTTTTGTTAAGACAGAACAGCAACCGTCAGAAGTTCCACGGATCACAACGGTGAAATATCATTTTGCAGGACAACTTTTGGACAAACCACCTTCTTTATTTAGCTGTAAGCTGTGGAGCTCATTACATCTAATTTTAAAACCATAACTGACGTTAACATATTCACTTGAAGGCTTAAGAAGTGGCTAAAGATGAACCAGAATTGTACTCCTCTTTAACATATTTTAATTAACTCTGTAGTTTTAATTGCATTATTTTATTGATTTTACTGTTAACTTTTCTTTTAATCAACTGTTACAGGTCCTTCTAGGGACGAGTGTTGTGAATTATCTTTGACTATATACGTACACCGTGATGCAGGCATTAGACTGTGTGGATCTTTTTCTTGCGCCTGTCTCTATCAAATGAATGAAAAATAAAATTAAATAAAAAGGAAGTAATCACTTTAAGATGTACAGCCGACATTTACCTATTTGGAGTGTCTAATTCAAGATAACCCTCTGAAAATCAACGTTAGCAACCACAAAGATGTCTTAAATCTGGGACACCAAGCTGAAATTTGATCTGGTAGTAATGAAGACGGATCTCCAACATGTACTCAGAGTGCAACCTGTTTGCACAATAATTTTTATTTTTATGTTTTACATTTAAACTAGTTTCCATGAGAATTCCAGGAAATTTACAACTGATAAGCATATGCATGTGGTACATGTGGTGGAACAAAATCATGCGCACAGGGTCCCAGTTAAAAGCAAAACGAGAATAAGATCTAAGATATGAACTAAGAAAAACATCAGCTAAATATACACTAAGCACTAGTAGCATAAACACAATATGCCAAACAGCAGCACGAACATGAGTCTGTGTGAGCAGATGAACACGAATGAACAAAGCAAGATGAAGCAGATCAGCAGCAAAATGATACGATCAGCAGCATGTTTTTTTTTTTTTTTTCAGTGGTTATTCTGGTTAGATAGTCATGAGTCTAACAGCCTCAGGGTAGAAGCTGTTCCTCAGCCTGGTGGTTCTACACTTAATGCGCCTCAACCTCCGTCC
>JARVGQ010000001.1:37448856-37460272 GCA_031762355.1 Hypsolebias martinsi | reverse complement strand
TGCAGAAGCTTCTCGAAATAATGCCACAGAGAATGCATCAAGTCTAAAGGGGGTCCAACAAAATATTAGTGTGATCTTATTATTTTTGGTCGGGCAGTGGAGTTTGTGAGCGACCTCAAAAGGGCTTAAATGGCACAAATGTTAAGTGGTTTATTTCTTATTGCCTGTGCTTTTTGGTAATTTACTAAGGGCATTTTATGTATGCATGCAGACATGCCTGGCATGAATCTATAGCAAGAACTTTTTTTTTTTACCCTTTTAATGAAATGCATTTATTTTATTTATTTCTGTCAGATCTCTTGACACGATTCATGCGGAGCTAAAATTTATTGACAAGCTTTAAGAGCGATCGCAGCCGAAGACAAATTACCAGAGCTATTTTTACTCGAATTTACAACTGGAGCTGAGTTTAGATGTATAAACAAACTCTTAAAGTAAAACAGAAAACCGTTTATGGTAAATAGGTTGTGTGTTTGGTCTGCCATCAATAAACTGGGGAAATCGTTCCAGCTGAAACAAGTCATCACGAGAGACTAGCTTTCATTCCGGAGTTTAAACACGGCTCATAAATGAGATTGCAAAGTATTGTTCGTCGTAGTACAGGGGAAAAATATAAATCTAGGTTGTGCAACCAGACCCAGATTATGTAAAGTTAACTGTAAAGTCAAAGCTATGAAGTGGAATTTGATTGAATAAAAATGTTAATACTGCTTTAATCACATTCTACGAATTTTCAGAGAAGGTTCATCCATTTTGAATTAAAGGACCTTTTGTTCACTTTTGTATTCATACACCGACATCCTGTACTTTTAATCTTCTTTGTGCTCTGTGTTTTTGAAATTGGCTTTAATGTAGCAAAGAGCAGCGCAGGCTTTCAGTCCTCTGTGCTTTCAAAAAGTCCATAGCATGAATTTTTTAACGTCTATTCTAAATGAGGGCTTCAAGACTTCCACATTGGCTCAGTCTTGTCCTGGAACAGGCAAAACCATCACTTTCAGATTTTTATTTAGTTGAAACTTCCAAGTTTTTTTTTTTTTTTGTCCTTACTGGTTAATTACAACCAATATTAGACATTGACGTAAACGGCTCATTGAATCTTGCAGAAGGCAAAGTATGATTTGCATTGTAGCTATTTTTATTCAGATCCATCACAGGCAGTTCTCTTTTCTGTGACGGTTTATTTTAAATAAACTTTTCCTATTCTGTTATCTGCAGAGAGAGCTGCTGTCTGCCTCCTGTCCATCTTTGACTGACTTGTCCAAATCTACAGAGAATCCGTCCGTGGCGATGCTTCAACATTCAGGGTAAAACATCCAGTATGCTGCCGTGTTCTCTAACTCTTTGCACTCTGACTCTTAACTGCCTCGTCTGCCTCAGTCTCCAATCCCTGCTTATTGAGCACCATTCATCAGGTATGTAGAGCAAATCAAAGCCATAAATCACTGCAGCATTTATGTGAGGAATGGGAATGTAAAAAAAAAAAAAAGCTGTTCTGTAGTGCTTCATGCTGAGTGAGAATCGTATCGGGCAAGTCTCCTGCGTCTGAGGACGTGTCCCAAATCACCTCTAGTTCACAAGGTAGTGCACAGACCAGTGTGCAGTTCCCAGAAATACTGCAATGTGCTTCAAGTTCTGCTTCCCAGCAAATTCCCATAATGCAGTGATTGTTTAAAAAATCATTTGTACTTTGCTGAACTTGCAGTAATTCTCATGGCTCAAGTGCTTTTCTGCTTTTAAGTCTAATAAACCCCTAACAGAACGAATTAGTGGAAGGTTTTCAAGGTTATAAAGTATCTGTGATCAGTTTGTTGATGGGAACTTGGCGTTGGCAGTTTAAATGGCATGCCAAACGCACAATTGTGGAAGTTATATGGATATTTTGGTAAAAGGCAGATGTTTGTAGATCCAGTAGAGCCATTCAGCGACTTGGTGCTCCTGATGATCACTGTTCCAAAGAAGACTGTCCTGGATTTGATCTTGTGTTACAATTGCACACAGTCTTAGAAAAAATGGATTATTTTACAATTTTACAAATCTTTTATGAGATTCTGAGTTGATCTTAACTTGTGAATTGATGTCAGAGTGTATATCCTGATTCATGCTCAATGATCCAGGAAAAAAAAATACTCATCAGGTCCTCTGGACGGTTTCTTTCTGTTGAAACGTTTCGTCTTTCGCCCAGAAGACTTCATCAGTCCGAGGGTCCAAGTACATATTTACATACAGGGGTTGACATAAGTGGTTTCAGTTTGTCTGAGACAACCTTTTTTTCATCTCTGCATCCAGATCTTTCCTCGATGTTTAATAGAAAACCAAGTGAAATAGACACGGATTAAAGTTCTGTCAATACTTTTTGTATTTATATTAAAAGTACTTGGAGCTTCGTCATCGTACAGACATGAAACGTGTATGTGATCAAATCCAGGTCCAAGAGTTCATTGTGGCGGGAGCGCACGCAACCTGTTTGAGCGTCTCAAACTGTGAGAGGCTGCATCTGCTGCTTTAGTTCTAATCATTAAACAATACTATCATTAGAATATTTATGTGCCCCAGATCATTATCGTGTCTAAGCTTAACTTCACTTTATCCCCCAAACTTACAAACATCTCTTTGTGAGTCAGTTTCAGGCGTTTGTGGTTTATCATAAATATCTGCAAAATTCAGTTCTACAGTGTTTTAGCAACACGGTGTTGTAGCTGTCTGGATGTGCAAAACCTTATGTACTGAAATCTTGGCCTCTAGGTGTAGAAAGAAGATTAAGTCACAAGATTTTCTCTGCATTAACTGCACTGCAAGTGCCTCCCGCAAAGATCGATGACGAGGAAGTTGCAGCTCCTGAAAGTCTGTCTTTCAGTAACTTGAAAATCCCAAGCAGGCCACAAAAATGGCCGTCTTAAGAACATTGTATATAGAAAACTTTGTATACAATGCTTAAAAAGTTAAGTTTTTGTTTTGCCTTTTTATTATGAAGGTTATGGCCGAACAAAATGGCGGACAACCTCTTGACAGTATCTGGTTGCTGGACAACCTGGAATATTTTAAGTCTACCCTTTTTTCAGTCGGGTCATCTGGACGGTTTCTTTTTTTTTTGTGCCGAGATGTTTCGCACTCCATCCCAAGGGCTTCTTCAGTCTGAGGAAACACCAAACGTAACTGCTTCTCCCCAACAGCTTACTCCAAAGTGTGGGGAAAAAAGTTGTTGGTGCTAAGATGGCCTCTGATGCCCGCCCTCTCCCTCGTCGACAGTCATGGCAAACTGTTTCAAAACTTTTAGTATAACGGTGCAACTTTGTCTCAAGTATGAGCGGGGGAAAACATTTTATTTATGTATTTATTTATTTATTTATTTATTCATTTTATAACAACAAAATACATAATTGCAATATACTGTATATGTAATTGGAAAGAAACAAAATATAAAAATATAAAATGAAAGGTAGCAGATAAAGAAAAAATCTTATTAAATCTGCTCATTTGTCTAATAAACAATTCAAACAAACATTTCCTATAAATAACAAAACAAAGTAAATAACTCACTGAATGTTACAAACATCATACCGGTCTCCTTTAAATACATTCATATATATTTAACAATTCAGTTTTGACCAGTCTCTTAAATACAAAGATTGATTTAGCATCCTTAACATCTGTCTCTGTCATTTCACAATCCAACTCCTTGAATTATGGTAGACCTTCCCTTCAAACTGGTTCTAAACTGTGTTTTTTTTTTTTTTTTTTTCTCAAATCATAATACTCCTTAACATTTCTTCCTAAACTGGCTTTGTTTCAGGTTGGAACTGGAAAATCACAAATTTATCAATACTGCATTATCAAATTTGAAAGATATTAAACTCAGACATGAAATTCTTGCAAAAAATACAAATGTAGCCATTGGACCCCCCCCCCCCCCACACACACACACACACACACTCCTTTACGCCCAGTTGGCACATGTTAACATTGTAGTGTCATGTGGGTTTATCGCAGCAGATATCAATACTCAACACTTACTGCAGTCATGCTTTCTGAATATCGTGCATCTCAACTGCAGGAGGAATTAAAACTTTAAAATTTGTACCTTTTTGTTCATTAACTTGCCACATAAATTATTTCTCAATTGTAATTCAAGTCTCCACAAATGAAAGCCTTTGGTGTTTTTGTTATTGTCACATAACTGTGATAAAACTGAGATGATGCAGTTTAAATAACTAGAGATTCAAGTTTAAACTTAACAAATATATTTATAACAATATGCTTTAGGATAACTTGAAATGTTTAACTAACCTAAAACCCTAAGGTCTTTAAAAACAGGATTTTAAAGCCACATCTGTGTGGCTCACCTGAACGAGGCATGACTGGTCATTTGCTGCAGCTGTGCCCTATTTTTTTTTTTTTTTCATTTTATTTTTTAACAAAATAAAACGTCAGATGCACAGACGTCATGACATCTCTATGCGCTACCAAGGCCTTGGAATTGTGTGACAGTTCATTGATCCGTCACTGTCTGTGTTCGCCGAATTAGTGTCCAAAATCCAATTCTCTCGTCAGCGATTCACCGTGGACTGAAGGAGGGAGCAATTTGAGACTTCCCCGTGGTGTCCGCCGATCTGCTAACCCTGATGTTTTACAGCGTGTGGAGCAGTTTGACATGTAATTTCCTTCACACTGCAGCACATTCTCCCCCCCAAAAAAGTGAACTTTCTGCTCGTGTGATTATTGCTGCTTTCACTCAGATACCTGCAGCCCAGGTCCACTGTTTGATTTAGATATGAAAAGGTGATTACGCTCTTACCGTACTCCGTTACTGTACGGCTGCCGTTTGTCATTTACACAGCTGCTCCAGAAACACTTGGTTTGTTGCTGGAAGACTAAAAGGGGGCTGTAGATGTAGACTATTTGTTGTGGCAGCTCAACAGAACCACTGCAGGCTGTGCTTCGGCTTCAAAGTACGTTTAACTTGTTGGATTCCTGCGTGGTAATTTTAACTGAACAGCATTATAAAACATTAAAAAGTAATTTTCCTTCTCTAACCTCCAAAACTGAACAATCGTCTTTGGAGGTTCTCGGTATGAGCAGTGAGGAACGCACGTTTTCATCTGTATATGCATTCTATTATTCTCCTTGCCTCACTTTGCATAAACTCCCTTGCAGCAAGGACAGAATTGATCTCAATAATCTTGGAAATAACCCTCAGCTGTAAGAGAGAGCAAATGATTAGGATTCAAACTCTGGGGGGCTGCGGTCCTGTAATCCTGAGGTTGCGGGTTCAAGCCCAGGCTGCTCCTGAAGAAGGGAGCAGCTGAAATAATACTAGGACGATGAATCAATGCTTTAATGATTTGCCCTTAAGTTGAAGTAGTCCTTAGTGATGTTTTATTAAATGAATCTTGTATTGCTGACTTTAGTGAGTTTAAATGGGGGGTAATAATGGAACTCTTACAAATTTATTCTTTAAGAAATACTTTAATTTGGAAAATGCAACCAAAGTTATCAAAACATTAACATATTTCTTTAAAACGGGTGAGCTGCTTTTATCTTCATTGCTAACTGTAGTTGATCATCTTCTTCTAGGATCAGAAAGTTGGCGTTTTGATAACCTTTAAGATTTGACATTTAAACATTTTAAATTTGTTCAAAGGTGAAAGGACTACAAGCCCCTTCGACTGAGGTGAACTTGAATCTCGGCGACATTCTGGAGACTCATTCCGCCAACGCACTTTGCTAACTAGTTGCCAGCTGTCACAGCGAGATACATTTATGGAGGCTTTTTAAAAAATATTTATTTATTCTTCTCAGGATGGTTGAGGAAAAAGGTTAATCTACAAGGCTTAAATTTTATTTGACCAAATTCAAGTAAAACCTGTCCAACAGAAAAACATTTCTGCAGTTCAGAGGGTCAGGACAAGGAAATGGTAATAAAATTTAAACGCCTACAGCTGCTGTGCCAACTGCTTTAAAAAGCTGAGGCAAGTTTAGTTGCATGTTCTTGACATAAATGTGTGCAAGACTTTGAAGATAAAGTTCCAGACCAGAGGTCTGCAACCTGCGGCTCTGGAGCCACAAATGGCTCTTTGGTCCCTCCACAGCGGCTCCTTCAACCTTTGACCAAAACGAACATAAATCTGAATTTTATTGGTTGTTATATCAAAATAATGAAGGGTCATTTTTAAAAGTCTTCCTGTCTTTATTTTTATTTTTTAGCAAATATGTGAATAGAAGAGCAATAAGAGTAAATCATACTCTAAATCATACTCTATTCTTTATCTCCTCAAAGTAGGATATGTACTTAGTTTTTCCACAATAAAAATTAAATCCTACATAAGCAGTTCGGTTAAAATTTGACAATTGTAAAAATCTACATTTTTCTTTTATTTCTTTACAACAATCTGGTCTTTTCTTGTTTTAATGTACAAATCAAATGCTAAAATCCATTTGATATTTTTAGTTTTATAAAGTCACCCCTACTGACCAGAAAAGCCCCCTCCAACAAACTGACAGTGGTCCATGGGCCACCAGTTGATCAGTTGTACCAGATCGTTGCAGATCCACTTGATTTAGTGAATGAAGGGGCATAAATAAAGATTACAGACCTATCAGATGTTTATTCTGCAGGCAGTTCGGTAAAAATCATCTCGTATGGAGAAGGGCTCATCTCCTGTGTCCTGCACAGCCAGTTTTGTTGTACGGTAAGTGTTAAACCCTTCGTATGAGCCACATGTAAGTCACAGGAAAAAATGTTAACCTCGTATTTGTGAGCTGACGAGCATCCGTGAGTACAGGACATCCTCCATCCTGATCCTCAGCCTTTTCAGAAATCCTTTAATCATCACCAGGACCTGTGCTCCGTCCCTCTTGTTGTGAACGCTTTACGTCTGCTGCTGTCGCCCTTTGTCAACCTGCTGATACGCACAAAGCTTTGCTAAAGCCACCGTTCAGTTAAAAAAAAATAAACATCTATGCCGCATTTTTGGGTTTCCGCTCCCCTCTCGAGTGCCGAGTTGTATGCAAATCCTCAAATCAACATGCACAGATTCTATTTAATTTCACAGCTAGCAGAGTGTTTCTAATCTCATCCAGCCATTTGGGGTGTTTGCTTTTTAAATCTAATGGATTTTTGTGAGAGAGAGGAGGGTCTTTGAGAGTTATAGCCGTTTTCTTTGTGACTGCCGACTGTTCAGGGTCTCCAGTGTCACACATCAGATGATTAAATTTGTTCTTGAAAACGTTCTGGCAACAATGAACCACAATAGTATTATGTTCACACCTCATCTTATTAAAATGTTTTTGCCTTTTGTTAAAATATGAACTTTGCGTTTGTTCGCCAGTCATTTTAACCAACTGGATGCAGAGAGCGACTCCAAAGACCCTAAAGTTTGTCATGAATCTACGTCAGCAGCGAACCTCATGATCACCGTATGTATTTTTTATTAAATTGTCTTAAATTACACTTAGAGATAAATGTGCAAAAGTGTTTTTGCTGATTTGTTTTCATGGCGTGCCAAAAAACATTAACTGTTTGACTGTAATGCTGCATTGCCAATCAAGTTTATTTTAAAATTTTAAATTGAATATCAAACACCAGGCCCAGTACGGATTTATGAGCCGTGAAACGCTTTTCCCTGGGCTTGTTATGTGTGTTTATTATGCACATATTCAAACCCTCTTGCACGTTCCTGTAGGGGTTTCAAAGGAAACGACACTTTGTGGAAGCGCACAAGCATTTTGGTTTTTTAAATGCACCGTGTTATTTCTCACTTCATTTCCCCTCATTTTGTCTTTGTGCTTTCAAATATAATTGAACACATAAATAAAAATTTGCTTCCAATGTGAGCTGAATTAAAATGATTCGCTGTAATGCCAGAGATTTGCAGTAATTTGCATAAAGCAGAGTTTTTGGACAGCTTTAAAAGCTTTTTTAAATTTTTTTTCTCCCCTCTTTCTTTACCCACCTGCACAATGTAAACTAGGCCATTCCTGAAAGAGATCCTGTCCCTCACATCAGTTTGGATTCGGATGGAGATGCATTACAAGGTGGAGGAAGCATCGGGGATGGCCACGAGCAGGAGAGGGACTCGTGTCATAAATCAGGGCCAGAGCTCATGTCTGAGAGGCCACAGAGGAGAGCTGGGAGTGGAGCTGGTGCTGCAAGTTATAATGGAGAAGAGGTTCGGTCAGGGGATGCCAGCCTCCAGCAGACAAGTGTCCTGGGTCCGGGTGATGGATGTGGCATGAAGCCAGAAGGGAATGCTAATGAGATCCAAGGTGTCGTGACTGACTGCTATAAGGGGAGACCCGGCTCTGGTGGGAGCTCATTAGAAAGTGTGTCCCACCTGCAGAGAAGCGCAGGAAGTTGCTCTGCGTCGGTCCTCCCAGACGCCGGGACTCGTTCTCAGCTCAACAGAAAACCTCTCAACCCTCAGTCGGCCCGCTGTCCAACCAACGACCCAGCTTCTGAGGATCGGCACCACTGCGAAGAGATGAATGAAGGTGTGGAGGACGTCCTAGAAGTTTGTGTGACACGGAAGGAACCTGCAGCACAAACCTCAAAGCTGGGCTCTTTGCTCGGCAGCGTTTCCTGGCTTGTCCAGGACGCACACCAGCTCTTGGGTTCTCCTAGAACGCTGTACCAAGTCGCAAATGGAAGGCTGCAGTCCATTGGTGCACGCTGGTCCAGGCACGTCGTCTCTCTGGTCAAAGAAATGAACGTCCTGTCTGTGGTGACAGGCAGCCGGGCTTTCTCCGTTGTCGGAGGGAGCTTTGTGTCCTCGCTGCTCAAAGAACTGCCCCTCGTACAGTACATCCCCATGAATATAACTCAACGTTTTCAGCCCAAAGACGCACCGCTCCCAGCCTGGACACCAGCACAAACCACGGTGAAGGAGCCACGAGACGGCGAGCAGAAAACCTCAGGGGATTTCTGCGAGGAAATCGACAGGGCGGCTAATACAGATGTAGAACAAGATGAGATCACGGAGCCTCTGCTACAGAAGCACATCGACGTGACTGACGTCATGCAGGCACCTAAAAACTCCAAACTTGTCCACATCGCCGTTCAAACACTGATCGAATATCCCGATCCTCTGTCGACCCTTCAGAATTTACCGTTGAGAGACGTGATGGAAACTCTGCGGCCCATCATCCCCACGTCGGTGTTTCCCTCCCAGCAGGGAGTCTCTCTGTACTGGCTGAACGTAGCTAAATGCAGCAGACCTGAACCCCAGCCTGGTCTCCTGATCCTGATGGAATCTGACCTCTACACGTTGACTGTGGACTCGGGGCTGCTGGTCTTGTTCCATCACCTCCCTGTGCTGCAGCTGGAGGAGATCCAGATTGGTTTAGCAGGCCAAAGTGTGCGTTTGATGGGTTCTACTGAGGAGAGCGTACTGGGAGTTTATACCCACAGCCAGCAGATTACCAAAGAGCTGTGCTGGGCCATACTAGATGTTTGTCCTGGGGACTGCAGGACGCCCCAGAATACGCCGCTGCATGAGGATCTAATGAAGCTGCTGCTCGACTGTCAGCTCTGCGTACCCGACCTGCTGCTGGATGCCGGGCCACGCCTGTGCTGTAGGTTCCAGAGGAGTTGTGCTAATTTGGTTTATTTGATTCACTGTAACATGAGTCAAGCTGGCGTCGCTCTGGGAGACGTGCGGCTGCTTCTGTACACGAGCGTCGCCGTGCAGATCAGCCCCGGCGCCCCCAGCAAACGCACGGTCCAGTTTTTCCTCACGGACACCCACCTCGGCGTGGTGAGGGAGGACGTCCTGTTTCACCCAGCGCCGCAGTTCGTCACCGCCTCAGCCTGCCGAGCTCACTTCTACGATTTAACCATTCGCCCGTGCTCGGGCGTGCGCTGCGTACTGGTGCACGACGAGGACGGGAGTGGATCAGTCAGGCTGGACGTGATCCTCTCCATGAGGGCCGGGGGTCACCCTGAAGGCGCGATGACGGCAGCTGCCCCGTCTGGAGACGCTTTAAATTCAGCCCCGCATGCAGAGGTGTGGAAATTAACTTTCAGCTGCGCCGCTGAGGCCGCCTGCCTGATTAATCACTTGTCAAACGTCTGATCGAGGACCGAGCGGTTTGTAATGAACCGCCCAGCTTCAACTCCCTCACTGGGAAGACTGGCAGAAGTGCATCCCAACAAGACGGTCCAAAGGAACCGAATGACAGAAAAACTCTGACCCACTTGAAAGTTTCTCTCATTTCTTTTAAGCTGTTTGTTGTGGCTTTTGCACTTAAAATGTTATTTTTAAAACCTGAATTTCTTTGTTCCTGTACTTTGCTCCCGTCCTTTATTAAAACTTTTTTTTGTTTGTTTGTAATGTTTTAATTAGTGATTGAAGTCTTTTTGCACTGAAGATTAAAGACATGCCTTCTCGTTGTTTATTAGGAATTGAAAGGTTTTATGACTAATCTAATAAAATTCTCCTTTTTGAAAAGTTAGTGTTATTTTGCTGCCTGTTTGGAAGTGTTTTATGTCTTAAAATAAATTTGTTGAAAATTAACTTAAGGATTGTTAATAAAAATAAATCCGTATTTTTCTTTGGTGTTTTTGTATTAACGCTTTGGTGGTTTTTCTGTCTTAAGAAAAATAGTTGAACACTCCACTTTTATTCACTTTATATTCTTTCAGTTGTCTGAAACCTCTTCCTCCCTTCTAATATACCATAATTTATTGCTTATCAGGCTCCTCAGATCTATAAAGTACTTTATAAAATGGATCAATCATCACTATAATATGCTTATTTAATAGCTGATGGATATTATTACATCTGTTGGACCTTGAGTGTGTACCGGTACATGGTTTAGTATTAAAGATGATTCTACCAATAAACCTGATTAAATTTGAACGAAAACCAGATAAATTGCATTTCCAGTGAAAATGCAGTGTGAATGCTTATTGCTGAAGAACTTTCTGAAAAACAGCTGAAATAAGCTAAACGTGCTGAAATGGAAGCTTAAGTTTGTAATTCAACCTTTATTTAAACAGGTTAGTCCCATTGAGCCATGTCTGCATTGGTTCTTGCCAGGAACTTAACAGATGTTTAATGCTACTCAGAGAAGTTAGCAGAAAGACATATTTGCTGAATTAGGTTTAAATAGAAATGAGCACAAAATTAGGAAGCTGAAATTAGATTAAAAATAAATAAATAAATAAATAAAAAATGGAAAAGAAGCTGAAACGGCTTAAGTTACCAAAAAGTGGAACCAGCTGAAATGGTCTTAAAAACAAATGTGGAATTAACTCAAAAACCTAAATGTTGCACAAAAAACAGCTAAAAAGTAGCAGAAAAGCAGAAAAAGCTTAAACTAGCATAATTAAACTGACAGGAGTGTAACAAGCTGAAAATAGCAGAAAGCTAATTGGGCTAAAAGTTGCATAAATTACCACAAACTTGAATTTATCTGGAAA
>JARVGQ010000001.1:37371897-37382220 GCA_031762355.1 Hypsolebias martinsi | reverse complement strand
TATATCTATATATCTATATATCTATATATATATATATATATATATATATATATATATATATACTGTATATATTTAATTTTTCTAACCGTGTTGACTGCAACAAGGCAGGCAAACTGATGTGGACGCAACGTGGCGTAAATCCAGACTTTCAAATAAACCTCGGTTAATTCCTTGTTTCGATTTGCAACAGATATAAGAACTGTTACTGAAGACGGACTACTAACTGTTAGGGAATTTTTGGTCAAAGTTTATGGATGTTTTAACTACTATGCATGAGAATGTTAACTCTGCCCATGAACCATATGTTTGGGTTAGCAGAGGATGAGGAGCTGGGTGAGGCTGCAGGCGTGCAGCTGTCGCTTCAAGGACACCTTGAGTCTGTGAGCTCAGCTGAACTGACAAGTGTATAAAAACAAGCTTCACACACGGCTCGTCGCAGATTCTCACGACTGATCTTCGCGTGCACTTCCTGTACATCTTTGTAACCTGTCCTGAAAATCTGACCTTGCAAGTTGATACCGGTTAAAAATCTTCTGCTGTCGAGTGCTGCTCCTTTTGAGTAAGATAAAGCGAAAATATTTTTCTCCAACACAAACCAACAGTCTTCTAAAACAATACAGCAAAAAGTAAAACTTAAGACGTTCCCAACACACACAAGTAGGCTTTAGTGAGTGAATGTGAGCAGCAACGTCATATTCTGCTTGATTTATTCATTCCTCCCCTCGTTGTGAGGCATTTTATTACTCCATACAATGAGGCAGATTTAGCCTCTATTGCTATGAGTCGGCAGCCTGATTACAGTTATTATTTTTAATAAAAGCTATTGGCTCTGGAATCATTTGGTCTTGCCCTGTGAATAGTTGGTTACGCGCGGCTAGGCGGTGTCTATTTGGCCGCGTGAGATTTAATATCTGAAACAGTTTAGGTTGCAGGCTGTCCAGGGCCCTGCTTTTGTATACAAAATGCAATCTGCCTGCAATCAGGACTGACACCACTGTTTACTGCCTGACAGGCCTGCCACACAGTACACAGCTCATGGTATGCAAGACAGTGACAGATAGTGGCAGGCCCAGCCAAGACGGCCAACAGGCTGGAGTGATGCTTTTCAGAGGAGAAAATTCTGTGGTGTGGGTTGGATATATTCCACTGGCTTTTCACAGAGGATGGAGAAGGCTATCTGAGATTTATCAGGAACGCTCACTTTCACTCCAAATTAATTGAATGTCAGTCAAAGAGAAAGGGAGAAAGTGAAGCAGCGGTGAGAAAGTAACTCAGACCTTTGTATTAGTGGAGTGGTGGGAGATGGGCGGCTGGGGGGGGTTTAAAATTCAAACCTTAAATTCTCTGGAGAATACACTTATTAACTGAGAAGCTACAGAAAAAAATGGGGGTAAATAAAGACAGATGTGTGGTCAGAAACAGGCTGAGCTGAGAAAGATGTCTGCATGTAATAGATGGCTTTTTGGAGTGTGAATAAATAAAGACAAACCTCTAACCATCTAGCTAAAAGAGAGATTACTGAAAATATGCTCCTTTTAGTCCAGATTATGTTCAATGTTGCTAAGAGAGACTAAATGCTTCTCCTAATAACGCTGACCTCTCTGCTCTGACATTGAGTTTTGAGCCAGATTGTTCCAATCACTACCTCAAAGGACAAATAAACGAAGTCTCCACAAACAGAAGGGATCAAATCATTTCTTCTCAGAAGACTTGAACGACTGTATGCTGAGAGGTCTGGAAATATTCCAAGAAAACAAAACTGCCTTCAACAACTTTAATACACATTGTTGAGGTTAATGACTGAGTGACAAACTGTATCTGAGTTAGGCAAGTTTCTCAAAACGTTTCCAGTGTGGTCTGCTATAGCCAAAACCTGAACTACATAATCTACAGGACAATGGTTAAAAACAGGAAGCTGTGACTTGATCTACTGGGTCAGATTCAGGGGATCAGCTGATGTATGACTCACAAGAAATGATGGCTGGACATAAAGTTACGCAGAAGTAGACAGTTATAGGCGTAAGTTATAAGTTACCAAAAAAATTGACTCTTTAGGTCTTGGTCAAACAAGATATGGTTTCTTAACATGACTGGATCAACACATGTATGATTTCAACCTGAGTTAAGACACTGTATATTTCCCATGTTTGAATACCTTTAGGAAGTCTACCATACCCCCACCTCCCACCTCCCACCTCCCAAACATGGTGCATTGACCCTAATCATTACTAGTGCTGCTGTTATGTAGAAATATTCTGCACAGAAAACTAACTTCTCACAAGAAGTTTGAGTTGCAGGTTTTCTGAACGACCAGGCAGCTGTCGTGATTCAAACCACAGGACTTTGATGTTTCAGATGGTTTTAACTGAGGATAAATGCATTTACATGACCGACATAATGATCTTTTATCATAAAATGAATGACCAAGAAAGAAAAAGTCTCTTTCAGCATGGCTGTGGTAACATTTACATGATATTGCTCTACCTTGATAGTTTTCAGCATCTCCAACATGGCTCCCTGAGGAGTTTTTGCCCACATCGGGGTCTCTGTAGCGCTTTTTGTTTCTTGAACAAAGTGAGTAATATCACAGGGATCATGAAACAGATCTTCAACTGATAATAATGGATTTCAGTTAAAATCTAGTGTTTATCTTTGAAAACAAACAAACAAAAAAAAAAACCTACTGGGCCTGATTGACTGAATACACAAGTACCATGAACCAAATTAGACCAAAACGTTTTGATAGAAAGTGAATGAATCATTTAAAACCAGATGAGAACAAGTAAAGTCAGAAATAAACCAGCTCTTACCTTCCATCTCCACGTTGGGGTTTGGCGTGTCGTTGTTTTCTGGTTCAGCAGCAGGTTCCTCTCTCTCTGTTGTAAACAGATTAGATTCAGTTACTTGTTCTGTTCACACAGGAACACTGTCTTTGATTATTTATTACAGTGGTTCACAAACTTTTCTCATTTTTATCCACAAAAAAGTTGCGCAGACTTTAATGCTCAAGTGCACAAACACTGATGCTAATGCCTTCAACAGAGCTTTGTCAAACAATGTATAGGTTTTTTTTAATGCATTTATGAGCTTTATTTTTATTTTCTGTCACAGTAAATGCTAAATATAGACATTTTAAAAGTGATTTGGCATCTGTAGATCTTTTAAGACCCCACACTTGACCCCAAATGGTGTCCTGACCCCAACTTTGGGAACTTATGACTTATTGTACCCACTTAGAAAAATGTAGCTTGACCTGTCGCACTTTGCTCAAGATCATTTTTGTTAATTATTGTGTGAATTCAGGCTCTACAGAAAAACTATGTCCATGTTCAATCAATTCTGAGTCACATAAAATTCATATTTTTTCAGTTGTATGTATGAAAAAATACATGGAGACAAAATATTATTTTATAAAACCACATTTTCTGCTTTCAACATGTTATTATAATTTGATTTGCACCCCTTTTCAACTGTTTGTCACTAACGGTGCCCAACAATGGCACAAAAGTTTTGTGGGATTTTCTTTAAAAGTATATGTCAAATTCTAGAAAATGACGGAAAAATTGTCTACAATTTAGGCATATAAAGCATTTGCTTAGTACGTGTCCAAAGAAGTGATTTTTTTTTTTTAAAACACAAAAACACTGATGGAGTTGCTCTGAAGTGGACGGTAGCAGCCGCTCTAGAAAGTGGACGTGACAAAAATACCTCTCCATCAAATCTTATTTTTTGCTCTTTTCATTTTTTAATGGTTGTAATGTAACTTTGAACAGCTGTCAAACACCGAGATATGAATGAAAATACAGAAGTCCCTCGATACTTAGCGGTTCGACTTTCGTGGACTCTTATTCACGGGTTTTCACCGTAAGATTGTACACGACACATGATTGTCAACTTTAGTTTTACTCGTGATTGGCACAGTAGAGGATACAAAGTTGACGGGAGCGGGAACCAACCAATAGGACAAAAACAACAACAAGAAAAATTATTCGGACAGGCACTGCCATTTTGTAGTTTTCTTTCAATAAGCCTACACTGTAACACGAGTCAAAAGAACTACATGGCCCAGAAGTCATTGCCTTTCGCCGGAATTCAAAGAACAGCAATGGAGGGAGCAAACACTAGTGGAGAAACCGATGTGGTAAAAATAGTTTAGCAACACAAAGTCATACGTTCTAATCACAAATAATCCTGAAGCTGAACTCAGCCTTCAAGTTGTAGTTGTATCTTCAATGGTGAGTACCCACATAACATTTTGCAGTACTGCACAGTAAATATACATGTTGTTAAAGGTTTAAGAGTTTAGAACATTGAAAGAGTGTGGGGAGGGTTTATAAAGCCTTAAAATATATAATACAAATACAGTAGTTCCTCGCTACTTTGCGGTTCGTTTATCGAGGGTTCGCTATATCGCGGATTTTCAAAATAAGATTGGACATGACACAAGTGGCTGATGGATGGATGAGCCATGGGTTGTTTATTTAAAATAAATAATTTTAAATGATTTTGCACCATATGTGAAGCCCACAAGTGAAAGGAAAGCTCCCTCCTGCAGTTGATCAGCTGATCTCCTCCTCTGCCACGCACACACATTTCTCCTGCTGTAGCTTTGTGAAGGGTTAACCCTTTGCAGTCCGGATGCAGCAATCGACTTTGTCTTCCAACTTAAAATTCAAAGTATGTCACATTGTAAAAATCATCATAATCACAAAATATAAAAAGTTATTTTTAATTATTTTAGAACTTCTATGTTCAGTTGTTGACATGTTATTGATCAAGAAGTACATTTCTGCTCCGTGACATCCCTTTGATGTCCTGCTGCACTTTTCTTCTCTACTATCTAAATTTAAATGTAATATTTTAAATAAACAATCCATGCTGCATGGATTGTTTATTTAAAATATTACAGTATTTAAATTTACATTGTTTATTTAATGAGGGAGATTGGGAGTACCAGGTGATGTGTGACTACAGCCTGGCACATGTCATGACAAAGTTTACTGAACTTGAACTGAACTTGAACTTGGACTACTGTATCCCTATTCACTGTTTTTCACTTATCGCCGATGGTCGTGGTCACGTGTTTAGAACTCAAAGAAATGCGACCCTTTTTAAATTTTATTAATTTTTGTGCCTGGAATTCTGACGAGCCCGATGAACGTACCTTTACCTTCAGCGTCGCCACTGTTGTCCATGCCCACGTCTTCCTCTGCAGCCCGTCCATCGTCACCCTTTTGAGTTTGCTCCACATCAGGATCGTTTTCAACTTGAGGCAAACAAACAAAAAAAAAGAAAACTAAATAAATAAATAAAAGGCAGAATGATTAACCCCAGTATCAGAAGTGAAGGCTTCACATCAAATCCTGCGACAAGTGGCAGAAAAATGAGTCCACACTTTATTAATGCTGACAGAAAATGCTCAGAAACATTTCCACACCAGCAAACTGATCTTTTTTTTCCAGTCTGAATGAAGGTTGACAGAAATCTTTGAAGCACTCAGTATTTTTTTTTTCTGACGTATTAATTTGAAAAAGAATTTTAATACACTGATGTGCAGCAGTGAGATAAGAGTACCGCTTGGGCTGGAGGTACCTGGCGTTTGTGTTTTGAACTGAAAGTCATTGACTCTGCCCTAATGTGTAAAATGTGGAGAAAGAACATAATTGGGTTGATTTTAGACTGTGCACAAATATCACATTTTACAAAACTATTGAACACCACATAATTGCACAACATATTGATCCACGTTGTCTGGTTTTCATCTGCAATACACACCCAAGCACAACATAATGCTGCATTTTTAACCATAAGTCTTTCCTCTCCCTTGGTCCTAACTCTCTGTTTATGTCTCATGAGAAGATAATTACACATCCTAGGTCTTGGAAAGCATCCCGGGGCTGCATTTGCTAGAACCTGCTCGTAGAATATCTGCAGAATTCATGTAGCGAGAGGATCTATCTGTCAAATCGCTGTCAATGGCATGGGATTTGAATAAAACAAAAACGGAGGAGAGATGAGGCACTGCTCGCTGCCAGTATGCAAATGCAGAATCTTAATTATATACCAGCAGCATAGAGGATATTCGGAAAAGAGAAATGGTTCTGGCTCAAAGTTAATGGTTGCCAATTTTTAACGCACACACAAAGACACACAAAGCCACTCACTGAGTTTACTCACAGCTCCTGGTGTTAGCTTTACAAAACACATCTGAGTCTTGGGGAAGTGCTGCATAGATGTATTTAAGGTTGTTTTTTAGTAATTGTGTTGCTGTTTTAACGAGGCTGCCCACGTTTGAGCTTTAAACTCGGAGCAGGAGTGAAAACCAAAGCAAGAATCTGTAGACCTGAACAATTTCCATTTCCTCTAGAGATAAGAGGCAGTTCGCCGTGTTCCTCCCTTCTCCGTCAGTGACGTGTAGCGTGAGGGAAATCTTCACTCACTGACAATCACGTCTAATCACACCTCTGTGTTGGAGATTTCACTTAAAACTGTACTTTACCTGATTTTTGACTCTCCATCTCTACATCTTCCCTTACACTCGCATCTAGAAAAGAAAAAAAAAAACATTAAATGAGTGGAAAACATTTGGGTTCGGTGTGCTAACGCCTGGAGTTGAATCAACTCCACTTTCGATATCAACACAAAAAGCCTTTTCATTCCAGCTCTTTGTGCAGCTTTGTCTTTGTGCTGCAGTATGAGAGCAATGGAACCACAAAGACTTCCATAAATTTAGTGGGGAATGAAAGAAAAGATCTTTGTTCCAAGCTTGTGTGATAAGAGAATTTTTTTTAGTGTGGCGGCGTACAGGACAGAAAGAGGCGAACAGAAACAACATTTTTTGATGACAAATGACATGAAGGGGCTCCAGTTAGCGGAGAGGCTGAGCGCATGCTAATGGTCCGTAGAGCTACATTACCACTGTCGCCCTCCTCTTCATCACCAGGCTTCTCTTCACCTGAAACGCAAGGGAGGGAAGTTGTCATGTAAATAGGCAGGAATGTTAACCGTGACAGCCACTCGTTGAAAAACAAC
This sequence comes from Hypsolebias martinsi, assembly GCA_031762355.1. Lineage (NCBI taxonomy): Eukaryota > Metazoa > Chordata > Actinopteri > Cyprinodontiformes > Rivulidae > Hypsolebias > Hypsolebias martinsi. The sequence goes on along the minus strand of JARVGQ010000001.1, from coordinate 37,375,188 downwards.
ACAACTAATCATTAGCGTTCGTTTGTTGCTGCAGCGTTCTTTTTGGAACATTTGTGAAACTTAGCGTTGTTTCCATTTTTTTGGTATATTTTTTAAAGAAACTCAGCAATCCTTTTTTGCTACATTAGTCTAGGATGCATGTGTCAAACTCAAGGCCTGGGGGCCAAATGTGGCCCTCGTTGACATCTTATCAAAATGCTTTTATCACTTTAATGTTTTTCAGTGATCTTTGATTATGATGTGAAAACTGCAACAGAGGACGTCATATGAGACCACTCAAACTCTTGTTGAGGAACCTGCAACCAAGAAAAGATGTTGGGTATCTGACTTGAGTTGATGTAGATTCTGAAACCGGCCCGTAGTTTGAAAAAGGTATAAATTTTGGCCCACTTTTGTAAGTGAGTATAACACCCCTGGTCTAGGATCTTGGGATATTAGTGAGGGATGCTGGTGCAGATGCTAGAGAAGGTGGGCCTGTGATCAGAAGGTCGCCGATATAACTCCCAGTACCGACCACGTAAAAAAAAAAAAAACTTGGTGGGAAAGGTGAACAACCCACACCTGCTTCCACTCTCACTTTGCCCCACTTTAGGCTCTCAACCCCCACCATCTGCTCCCTTGGGCACCCTTGATGGCAGCCTGTGCTCCACACAGTAGCTTGGTGGTCTGTGGTTGCATCAGGAAGGGCAACAAACATAAAAACAATTGCTATGTCTTCGTGCATTAGCTCGCTGTGGCGAGCCCTGAGGGAGGGAGCAGCCGAAAGAAGAAGAGACTAGGACAGGGCTGTTCAACTGACGGCCTGGGGGCCCAAATCAGGCCCATGGGTGAACTCAGTTTGTCCCACCAATGGGTTCATTTTAAAATAAACCTAGATTTTAAACCATAAAACAAACTTACTAATAATAACTGCTGGATGTCCGACCGCTGAGCTCTTGGCTTTCAGTAACTGTGCCCCCCTGAGCAATTTAGTTGAATAACCCTGGTCTAGGACAACTAGTTTTCTATTTCTGATCCAAGTTACTGGTGTGAAACTACAGAACATCTTCACTATGTGGCACCTGGATTATTGAGCATGCATCAGGGTATCTTCACTATGTTTTAAACTACATAACTAGAGTGAAACTGGGTTAAACGCAGAGCACAAATTTAGTCATTGTGTGGAAACGTACAGATGACAACACACAGCACTTTACTTAAATTGTTGTAATAATAAATGAATGAGTTCTTCAAACTGTTCTCAGTCAACCCGAACAAAACTGAAAACACATCAGGAGTGATACCACTGGTGCTTCATTCGAAGCTTGTCAACAAACATCACTAAAACAGAAGGTGTTACGTTAAAGCACGTTGAAACACCACAGACCAGCATTAAAATATTAGCTTCATACAATGTTTTCTTATTAGAATAACATTTCTTAAGCAATGGGTCAACAATATTTTTGTAACAGTAAGGTTTGGGGTCATTTAGTATCTTTGGATTTTTCTCAATCTCAAAAATCCTTATTTTTTTTATTTATTTTGATATAAAACAATGCTACAACTAAACAAGGAAAGAAAAACTGTAAATAAAAGAGTAACAGAAGAGCTGCTATGTTAACACAGATATCCAAACAAGAAGTAAGTGCACAAAAAAAAAAAAATTAGGAAGCAGTGATGCATCAAAACAGGATAGTGTCAATAAGTATTGCCAGATGTTGAAGCACAGAGCAGCTGTTGGTTGCAGCGGCTGCCAGTGTTGAATTCGTAATTGAAAGTACCCTAGTTTTGATGTTCTTGATATGCATTCCTGTGATTTTTACCTGATACAGATTCATGCTGCTAAAAGCTTTGTGCATATAAGCACGTGCAGAGCTTGTCAAACATTTGAATAGTCATTAACATACATTAATTGGAAAAGATAATCTCAGAATCATTTCAAAATGCGGTTGTAATTTCTTTTTAGCACCAGGAAGAAACATGTAGGTTGTGATAATGCACCAAGTTGTTTCTTCGACCAATGATTGGGAATGGTGATTTTTGTATAAAACATACATTTGTTACCAGGCTACAACATTAATATTAGCTGTGATGCTGCTTTAAATACAATGAATAAAATTAACATCTTAAACTATAAAATTAATAGGTCATGTTACAACTTTTGTCATTATGACAAAGAGATTCACTGTTAAACTTGCAATGATGAGACCCAACTGCTGCTCTTATCAAAAAAACACTAAAGTGTTGTCCGCTGTATGCATAAAATGCAGAGTATGAACATGAATTTTTTATAAAACATGAATCCCCTGTCACTCCTGGCCCTCCTCTTTCTTTTAAACATTCTCACTCGCAGACACATAAACCAATGACATTTGGGACAAATTAAGTAAATGAAAGCCATGACACCAATAACAGAACATGCTTTACAATGGCTATTGTGCAGCATCTATAATTGCTTTTTTAACAAGCTGCAGTCAGAATCAATCTTGGTAATTAATGAGGAACTGGTACACCTTCACCAGTGTTTCCATGATGTTTACAATCAAACTCTTCAGTGTTTCCACTTCACTTCTCTCAGACAAGAGCCTCAGACTGCAGTTTCTCATGTCACGTTTTGGTTCAGAGTATTTTTTCCTGCTGTTTTTTTTTTTATTTTTATTTTAGTCGTTGTCCCAGGGCAAAACTTAATTGATGCTTTTGCTGTTTTTAAAAGATAAATCAATTTGGAGCACCCTTCCTAAAGACACAGACAGCAGTGATTGAAATTATGTGCAAGAGAGGTTTTAATTAGTTTTGACAAAATTTAAATGCTGTTTGACAGTTTAGTGTTCACTTGAATTTATCTAAAGAAGTGTCCCTTTTTACTATTTATCTGTTAGACACTTTTTGTTATTTTAGGTTCTGTAACTTTATTGAAAACCGCTAAACACAGAAATGCATCATTTAACATTTTAATGTAACAATTTCTTATTTTTTTTTTAAAAACAGTGCTTTTGTAATGCGGTTGTAACATTTGTAATAAGCAGAAAAACAAACGGTAATCACATTGAGCCTGAATAGTTAGGCTTTGTTTGTTTCCATACAAAATACATTTAGAGTTACCAGTCAGCCCAACATGCATGTTTTTGGTCTGTGGGAGGAAACCGGAGTACCCAGAGAAAACCCACGCATACACGGAGAGAACATGTTACAATCTACATAGGTAATGTAGGTCAGAGCATCCCTGATGCATCCGTACATTTCTATGCTGATGACACAGTTGTTTACTGTCGAGCTAAAACAGTTGCTAAGGCTTTCCAGCTTTTGCAATCC
>JARVGQ010000001.1:37283392-37294143 GCA_031762355.1 Hypsolebias martinsi | reverse complement strand
TTTCCCAATTATTGGACAAAATTGGACAATGCGACTTATACAGAGGTGCGACTTATACAGCAGAAAATACTGTATATAGGCCTATATATTATTAATTATGATGCGGGCCGTAAACGCGAAATGCCGGGAACCGAGGGGGTCGGATACCGAGGACCACCTGTATGTGTTTTTGTGGTGCATCTCATATTGAAGATGATCAACCTTTACTATTACGACCAGAGAGTATGGGGAGGATAGGCTGTTACTCATGTTACGACATTGGTGCAGTGCTAATAATAATAATAAAGACAATAATAATAATAATAATAGTAAAACAGGTCTCTCTTGTAAATGAGTCCTCGAGGCTCAATGAGATTAACCTGCCTAAATAAAGGTTGAATGAAAACATTTCATTTGTATAGCACTTTTCTAAATACTCAAAGATGCTTTACAGGAGTTAAAAAAAACATAAAATCAGCAATACGACACCACAAAAAACATAAAAAATGCAAAATTTAAACATTAAAAACTATTTCAAACATGTGAGTTTTGAGTTCTTTCTTAAAAGTGGAGAGATAGGAGCAGACACAAAGCTGTTGGGGCAGTGAGTTCCAGAGGGTGGGGGGTGGTGATGGAGAAGGCTCTGTCTCCCCAGGTTCAGAGTTTGGTCCTACAGGGGAGAGACTGACGGTTGGCATCGGAGGAGCGAAGGGAACAAGAAGGAGTGTGGTGATGAAGTATGTTGGTCAGGTGTGGAGGGGCCAGATTATGGAGGGCTGAATGTGACGAGGATGTGATGAGGATCTTGAAATGTATGCGCTGAGTGATGGGGAGCCAGTGGAGGTTAAACAGGACAGGAGTGATTAGTTCACGGGAACAGGTGTGAGTGAAAAGGCAGGTGGGTGAAATGTTATAAGGACGTTGCTAATGAAGTTGCATACACAGTGGATTCACGTTTATTATTATATTTAGAAAATACCCGTTTTTATGCCGCTCATATCATTTTATTTTGCTGCATTCATCCACTACAACTTAAAGGCCGGTCTGTGAAAATACTGTCTGACATTAAACAGGTCCGTGGCGCAAAAAAGGTTGGAAACCGCTGCGCCGCAGTGTAAACCTTACTGGCTAAACATCTTAAAGTCGTACCCTTGTCTTTCGGTACTGTGACTATCATAAAGTAAAAGAGAACGATCAAGCTCTGATAAGGATTAAGGATTTATATTCAAAGGGTTAGATTATTTGGCAATCCATAAGAATACGTGCTAATGATGCAAACAGATCCACAGCTGAAGATGTTCCATCAAATGCAACGTCTCACATGCTCAAAACTTAGGATGACTTGAACCAAACAAAGCTTTTTTGAGAAGTGACATTTTTTGTTCACTTCATCAAAGCAAATAAAAACAAACATACATAATTCTAATGTGAGTGTGCAATCCAAAACACATGTAAATACCCCTGATAGAATAATGTTAGGCTGGTTTCTAAATCCAAATATGTTGAATGAACTTGACGGACACTTTGTGGTATGACATATGCAAACATACCCTGTTCTAAAACCTCTTCATTGAAGCAACACTTTTGAATACAACCTTGGGCAAAAAGTGCCATGATCAAGTAATTTATGCTAGAAATAAAACATTGACTTTCAAATGCAGCACTGCCTGAAGCCAGGCTTTGAGGCTGATTTGATCTCCCTTTGAGACTATGAGAGTTATGGCCCATTCCCCCTGTAATCACATGCTAGAGAACATGCAATCATACAGCAACAGCTACATTAATCACAGCGGTGGTCTTCACCCTTCTCCCTAAACTGAGCAAAACCCCTACAAAATCAGTGGCGCTGGTCAGTCATGGATATGTGCTGCTCATACAGAAGCAGTAGCTCACGATGCAGACTGAGAGCATGTTTGTTGACGGGGTTGTGAATAATGATCAACCAGGAAAGTGTACAAACCACATGCAGCTTTGGGTATTTTAACAATGAGGCTGAACATATTTAACGCTCATCGCCTTTCTGAGTGTGACTCACAATAACATTTAGAGCAGCATGTTGGACAACCACATATTACCCAGACGCTGGACAAAATCAAACGTTTTTCTACAACTACTGAAAATAAATAAAACATAACATTATGCACTCTAACACCCAACAAGAAAGCATGGGAATGTGGAAACTAAAAAGCATACCTAAGCTGCAGGAAGCTTCTCAAATATTAATTTATCAGTGGTTCCCAACACTGGTCCTTGAGGAACACCATCCTGAACGTTTTAGTTGTTTTCCTGATTCCACACACCTGATTTGAATGACCAGGTGATTAACAGGCTTCTGCAGAACTTGACAAAATCATTAAATCACTGAATCAGGTGTGTTGGAGCAGGGAAATGACTGAAACATGCTGGATGGTGTTCCGCAAGGACAAGGGTTGAGAACCACTGCTTTAGACAACAACTCTTTTTTTTTGTTTCTGGTAATCTGGTATTGATGTTGCTTTCTGTGCATTTCTAATGTGTGTCTAATCTGGGCTGTAAGTCATGAGCTCACAAAGTAAATGCCCTGATAAATGTAAGGTAGCTGTTAAAAAACTCAAGATTGTCTGTATGTGGAAAATATAGTGAGGAGATCTAGACACATTTAGATTTTAGGAAGTTTGTCATTTATCTACCAAAACAGTTTTTTCTACGTAGTAACATTTTTTTTCTTTACGTTCTAGTACAAAAAGGAATTCAGAGCTTTGTTTAACTTGTATTACGTATCAGAACGAAGATAGCAGCAACTCTCTTCAGTGCCAAGCCGGATAAGCCACAGAAAAGAAAAGCTCTAACATCTCACAGCCATTACTATTTTGCCAGCTGATGAAAGAAGATGCACAGTGGCCGTCAACACTTCTGAAAACCATGGGGACAAACACATTGCTAAGGAACATCACCGCATATGAGTATCTGAAAAGAAGTCCAACAAGCACGTTCAAAATAAAGGTCACAGACTACCTGCAAAAACTTGAAAACAAAGTAATCTGATTATTTTACCACATAAACTACGCCATATTTCTACTGACTGCCCATAATATGCAAAGAACAACTCAGTTCACAGCTCAAACACACTGATATGTATTATTGCAAAATATATTTCCATTACTTTAACTCTTCTTGTTGGAAACACACCACATCACATAGAGAACTATACATTTTACTAGCACAGTTAAACATATGGAGATGTCTCAAGGGAGAAACCCTTATTTATCTTTTGATGTCACTACAGTTTTGACTTGTATACTCGCATCAGAAGCAGTAAACTGTCAAAACATTACTTCAGAAAAATACTGAGTTTAACAACAGGATCAATTTCACCATGGATCAGACCTGTACACTGCTGGATCTCTGTCGTTCTACCATTTGTTTTACATATAAGAACCATTTTATCAGACAGAAGAATGATAGAACCATGAGACCATAGGGTCTCCACTGTCATTGATTGTGGCCATTCTATGGAGGATGTGGAAAAGAGAACCCTGAACTTCTTTGAGGGAACATCTCTGTGCTATTGGTTCAGATATGTGAATGATACCTGGGTGAAAGTCCGAGCTAAGGAAATAGAAGTGTTCACCAGACATACCAATTCCGTTGGTGGCATGATCACGTTCACAGAATAGGATGCTAATGACAACAAGCCTCCAAAGAGATGGGAACCAACCCACACAGGTTAGAACCTTTTGTTTGACTCAAAGCCCACTGGAACACAAACTTTCTCTCATCAGAACTCGACACCATCGAGCAGAATATGTACCCATTAAAATAAAAAGAAAAGCAACAGAAATACAATAAAGTTTTAAATTAAGAAAGCGTCCTGGATGGAAAGCAAAATGTATTCAATTACATCAAATATATCCAGTTTTATATTTGTCAAATTTGCCATGTCCTAGATTATCTCGGGTGGCACGGTGACACAGTCGGTAGAGCTGCTGCCTCTCAGCGAGCAAGACGCCGGTTCGAATCCTGGCCGGGGGCCTTTTTGGGTGGAGTTTGCATGTCCCCTCTGTGTGTTTGTGGGTTTTCTCTGGGTACGTCGGTCCTAGGTGAGAGCGAGATAATGAATGGCTGTTTGTCTCGTTTGTCTCTATGTGTCCCCATGATGGACTGGAGACCTGTCAAGGTGTCCCCCACCTCTCACACAGTGATGGCTGTGATGGACACCAGTGACCCATGTGACCCGAAAAAGAAGAAGCGGGTACAGATGGACGGATGGATATGGATGGATGGATGACCATCTCCACCAGCGTATTTGTACATCTTAGAATTTATAATCAAACATCAACGTTGGTGAGAGATAACAGCTGTGATTAGAGTTGTCTGTATTAAACAGGAGAGGCTTGTGTGCTTTTCAAAATAAGCTTTCTGGGTTTTATACATAACTTCTAAAAGCACACCTTACTGTCAGAACACATACACAAAACACCTCCACAGTAAAGGTCTCCACGCTTCAGCGTGGGGCACATGAGTGTAACGTTGCGTTCGAATGAAGTGAATGGGCTAGTTGGAGTTTGATGAGTCTCCTGTCCTCTTCTGAACCAACGGCTCGACCCGCTCTTCCTTTATCACGGTGTGCCAGCTTACTGTTATCTGTTCTACACTAAATCAATTAGCATGTCATTAAGATAGCTTGTTCCAGCACAATAGGCATGGAGGGAGACTACGGTATCTGCAGGAACAGAGTGAGCTAAACTCAGAGGGGTTCATATCTCTGTGTCCATGTGTCAGCGTAGGGTGGACTGTGTTTATTTGTGGGCTAAGTGGACGTGCAGGCAAGCACCTGGATATCAAAGACAACAGTCTCAACAAGTAACAACAGGTCTATCTTGCCATAAATAAAGCGTTCAACGTTGTTTCCAGTTAGCATTAGAAATATGTAGTTTTTCAGACACTTGTGCATTATTTCACAAGATGCCGGCTCAGTAATCCTAAATGCAATTCAGACTGATTGCATATCAACATTTGCTTTAACAACTTGTCACAAACAGATTTTCCAATTACTTTCTCACAGATGTAATCAATTCTGTGACTTGCATTACAGTTTTATTCAAAATGAATAGCAACCATTAATATTCAGTATTAATCTTCCTCACATCGGAGCACTCAAAGTCACCTTACATGAGAGACTATGGTGATCGTTCTGTAATTACCAGGAGTAATGCAACACCTTGGTCTTTGTGCATAGATGGGGATGATAGGTTTAATCCCCAATGGTGCCAAGAAGATTTCTCTCTGAAGGCAAGAGCTCAATCAGACAGTTCAGATAAACATTAAAAATACTGAAGCATTTCTTACTCATGATAAACTTTTCCTTTTATCTCTGACAGCATGAACGCTTCATCAGAACTGTTTTCCCCTCCACGGATATCCAAAATGCACAAAGAAGTTATGGATTTAAAAACAATTTTCTGTTGTCAGTTGAGAAATGTGATGCACAACATTATTACTGTTTAAACACTGGAACTGGCATTATTTCACCAGACCATCCCAGGGTTAAGGGAATCAAATAGTACATCGTACTATCCAGACAGAGCCAGATAATAAAGACTTCAGATCATAAAAGCCTCATTCCAATGCTGTGAGCCAAATGTGTGCCACTAATGTATTAGAGTACACGGATGCATTAACGCTGATGCCAGAACAGTAATTCTCTGACCGAGTAATAACATATTCATAAACTCTCTACGAGACATTTTCAGGGACAAAAGCGGGAGGCCTGGCAAAGTGCCTGAAGAAAAAATACAATTGTCTGAGGTCAACATGAGCATCTTATAGTATGTAGCAAAAAATGTGAGTGCAGATTGCAGTGTTGGGTCACGGTCTCACTTCTTGATCAGACCATGGATTCCTGATGCTCAGAGTCACAGCAAACAATTCAAAGGGACGATACGCTGACTTCAAACGGCTGCAGCGGGCTTTGAACACCATGCCAGTTACACAAAGCATCGCTGGCACACCAGTGTCCTCGAGGCATGCGCAGATCAAAATCTGTCCCCGTCTCCACTATAGATGCAACACTTGGCGAAGACATGTCGCTGAATATGAGATGATAAAAGCACAATAAAAGGACACACAACTAAAAAGAGCTCAAGTATGACTTTGTAGCCCACAAGTCAATTTTTTAAACCAAAAAATATGTTCTCTTTGAGGGTGTCTAAATATAATGGAGTTTCCAGTTTTCCACTATTTGAAAATAAATAAATAAATAAATGGAATAATTTTGTGTATTCACATGTAAATTAACTAACTTTAGTCAAGGAATATTTATCTTAGAATTGTTGGGAACTGCCTATAAGGCAGCCCCCTATTATTACCAAATGAAAAGGGTTTTACTGTTCTACTCATTCAACCTTTATTTATACAGGTTAATTACATTGAGCCTCGGGGACTCATTTTACAAGAGAGACCTGGTTTTAAGGAGTGATGACAAAGCGGACAGCAAAGACAACAGTAGACAATCATAAAGGATGCGTACAAATTGAGAATAACAAGTGAAAATAAAATGGTGTTCAAAAGAAAATGTCACAAAAACCTCACAGCTAGGTTGTAATGTGATGTAGAAAACTTTAGTCAACTTCCATCAACTTTAATGAGGCCCAGACCACAATAAATGCCTGATTGAACCTTTAACAGTCTTTAACGGCCAAAGTGAGGTCACATGACCTAGATCAGGGGTCTGCAACCTTTATGGTCAAAAGAGCCATTTTACTCATTTTTTCACTAAATTAAAATTGTTCAGAGCCACAATAACCTGCTACAACTGTGGTTATCAACTGGTGGCCCATGGGCCACTTTAGGTTTTTAGAGGGGCCTTTTTTGGCCACTAGGGGTGACGTCATAAAGACAAATAATAATTTATATTTTTACAATTCAAGACAAATGAAAAGACCAGATTATTTTAAAGAGAGGGTTTTTTTATTAATAAAAACTATGAACTATGCAGATCTGTTTTTTTTTATTGTGTAAAAATTAATTACTTATAGAAATAAAGCATGCATTTAAAGTGCGTATGTTTTACCCCTTGTACTTAATCCAGTATTCACATATTTGAAAAAGAAATGACAGAAAAACTTCTAAAGCTACCAGTTGTCCTTTTTTGTTGTTTGTACAACAACCAATAAAATTCAGTTTTATGTTAGTTTTGGTCAAAGCTTGAAAGAGCTGCTACAGAGGGACCAAAGAGCCACCTGTGGCTCCAGAGCCGCAGGTTGCAGACCCCTGTTCTAGAACAAAACTAGACCAGAATAACCATAATCCTCTGCTCCGAACACATCAGCACGGGGAGGAGGACTCATGGTCTGGGCTCGACCCCTGGTCTCTGTGGACCGAAGGGGCTCTGGAGTCCAACGTGAGTCCGTTTGAATCCACAGCAGAACGGGTCAGGTTCGACTGACAGGTTGTGGAGGAACCAAACCTGCGATGTGAAGCAGCGTGGGCCAACACGCTCAACCACCAGACAGACGTCGGACAGGAAGTCCCTGCAGGCGAAGGAGCTGCTGAGTCCGGGAGTGGATTTAAGTTTTACACAAATGTTTGTGTTTCAACTCGTTGGTGTAAAATAAGAATGGCGCAGTGGTTCGGTGGTTTTATAAACTCAGAACCTGTTTTAGAAGCTGATGAAGACCAGATTATTGAGCATGTCCTCAGACTGGGTGTCTCGCATGGACCTGCTTCTGTCTTTATTTACTTCTGTTGTTTGTTTTCCAGCAGAACCAGGACCCACCAGGGGGTTCTGGACGCTCCCGCCGCAGCAGACCCAGGTGGGCTGGTCCCGCAGAGTCCTCACGTCCCGCACGGACTCTGAGCTGGACCCGGGCCAGCCAGCACGCTCCGAGCCTCCTCCCTCTGAGAGGAGCCGAGCCGGGCCGGGCCGGGCCGGGCCGGGGGAGCTCCAGGAGCCGAGAGGTGGAACGCAGGAGGAGGGAGGACGGGGTGGGGTCCGGGAGGGGGGCCACGGGAGCCCTTGGCCGCCTCGGCGCTATATAAACACTGCGGCGCCTCTGGCTGGACGCACACGCACAGTTTGCGCACACACGCTCGCGCGCTGCAGCAGAGAGGAGGACGGAGCATCTCCAGAACCTCCTGGATCCTACAGCCCGAGTCCTCCTGGGGCTTCCGTGACTCTGGACTCGTATTGGTTTTTTTTGTTTTTTTTATTTTTGGAGACGCGCTTGTTGGAAGTTCTTCAAACTTCTCGGCTTCACTTTTGGTTCCGAGACTGAAAAATGAGCCGTCCAGCATCAGGACCGGGTCCGGCCGGGTCCAGCTCCGGGTGCTGACATCTCCAGAGCCAGGCGAGTTTTGAAGGATTCTCAGAGACTCCAGATCTCACCTGTGGTTCTTTTACTGACACAAGAGGAGCGCTTCATCCATCCCGTGCGCTTTGGAGCGCCTTTTACGCACGAGAAGAAAAAGGCGCAGGCGCACCTCAGAGACCCGAGCTTGGTCTCGAACCTCCCCTGAAGACCCCCCCGGACCCCCACCCCCCCAGCACCATGCTGTTCGACAGCTTCGACCTGGTCTCGGCTCTGGCCACGCTGGCCGCCTGCCTGGTGTCCATGGCGCTGCTGCTCGCCGTGTCGCAGCAGCTGTGGCAGCTCCGCTGGACCGCCACGCGCGACAAGAGCTGCAAGCTGCCCATGCCCCGAGGCTCCATGGGCTTCCCCTTCATCGGAGAGACGTGCCACTGGCTGCTGCAGGTGAGCGCGCGCGCGCCTTCTTCACTCTGTTGGAACGTTCTCGCCTCGGTTCTTTTGAGTCTTGAGCGAGTCTTCAGATCATCATGATGATCCTCTGAAGATCACCTGGTGATCTTCAGAGGATCATTGCTCCTTTTTAAATTTATTTAAATTAATTTATTTATTTTTCCTTCATTTTTCTTTTCGGCTCTGATTCCATCAGAGTAAAACCAGCTCCGTCTTGTCTCCTGACGCGCGCGCAGCAGGTTTCACTCAGGTGAAATCGTCAGCTCCTGATCTGATCAGCTGCGGGGTCGTGCTGCAGTCAGGCTGATTACAGGGTCGAGACTGATCCAGATCAGGACAAACTTTGTGTGATGCAGAAATGACAAGAATGTTGCGCTGAGGACCTCAGATCCTGGTCTCTGCTGGGTCCAGGACCTCAGATCCTGGTCTCTGCTGGGTCCAGGGCCTCAGATCCTGGTCTCTGCTGGGTCCAGGACCTCAGATCCTGGTCTCTGCTGGGTCCAGGACCTCAGATCTTGGTCTCTGCTGAGTCCAGGACCTCAGATCCTGGTCTCTGCTGGGTCCAGGACCTCAGATCCTGGTCTCTGCTGAGTCCAGGACCTCAGATCTTGGTCTCTGCTGAGTCCAGGACCTCAGATCTTGGTCTCTGCTGAGTCCAGGACCTCAGATCCTGGTCTCTGCTGAGTCCAGGATCTCAGATCTTGGTCTCTGCTGGGTCCAGGACCTCAGATCCACATGGGGAGAGTTTCTTCTCGGACTATTTTTTTGCCTCAAAATCTTGCAAAAACTTTCAGAATCACTCAGAATATTATTTATTATAGAATATTATTTATTGTAGCATATTATTTATTATAGAATATTATTTATTATAGAATATTATTTATTGTAGCATATTATTTATTATAGAATGTTACTTATTATAGAATATTACTTATTATAAATGTTTGTCTTTTAGCTCATATTTAAGATTCAGGAATAAAAAACTTAAATTTATGAACATTTTGATAAAACCCGCCTGAGTCCTGCAGCAGGAGGACTGAAGGTAAAGAAGTGGACCGGTCCAGACGAGTGCGGGGCTCGAACTCGCGGCTCATCTGGGGGACAGGATGCAGGAGAGCTGTGCGGTCAAGTTTTTGGAGGGTGGGGGGACATGTGAGGGCCGAGCCTCTGCAGGGAGGACAACATAAAGTAAAAGTCTGGAAAAGTCTGAAGCCGAGTCCAGATCTGGTCTTTAAACTGGACTGGACGCCTGAGGGGTTTGGACCACGTTAAGAACCAGGTTCTGTTTCCTGTCTCGTCCTAAAGTCTGTCCACAGACAGGTGTCCTCTCTGACAGGACCGCTGAAGTTCAAGGTTAGACTGGTGTTGAGTTCTTGGACCAGAAAGTGTTGAAAGCAAGACCAACAGAACTCTGGGTCCACAGAACATCAACCTGTCTGCAACAGAACCAACAGAACCAAACCTGTTTCAGGTTAAGTTTGACTGCCTGTATGTTGTCATGGTGAATGTCCAACAGACCAACCGTCCTACAGACCAACCATCCTACAGACCAAATGTCCAACAGACCAAATGTCCAACAGACCAACCGTCCTACAGACCAAATGTCCAACAGACCAAACGTCTTACAGACCAAGACGTCCTACAGACCAAGACATCCTACAGACCAAGACGTCCTACAGACCAAACGTCCATCAGAACAAACGTCCTGCAGACCAAACGTCCTACAGACCACAACGTCCTACAGACCAGACATCCTACAGACCAAACACCCAACAGAAACATCCTACAGACCAAGACGTCCTACAGACCAAATGTCCAACAGACCAAACGTCCAACAGACCAACCGTCCAACAGACCAAGACGTCCTACAGACCAAGACATCCTACAGACCAAACGTCCATCAGAACAAACATCCTACATACCAAACGTCCTACAGACCAAACACCCAACAGAAACATCCTACAGACCAAGACATCCTACAGACCAAACGTCCATCAGAACAAACATCCTACATACCAAACGTCCTACAGACCA
>JARVGQ010000001.1:37264459-37279253 GCA_031762355.1 Hypsolebias martinsi | reverse complement strand
TTTATCTGCATTCAGCTTGAATATTTCACTTGGATACCAAAAAGAAAACAAGTGTTATTTCTTAAGGGGTGTATCCTTTAAAAATATTTTAAGGAACGCCTCGTTAAAAACAAGAGCTCGAGTAATGATTTATGAACTGAAAACAGGAGAGAAGACCTGTTCTTACGCATGTTGCTCTGTGGTTTGATTGGAAGACCTTCCCGTGTAAGGAAAACGCTGCTGCGCTTCTGGGTAAAATGTTTCCCTTTATTCTCTCTGATCTCGTTAAAAGCTTACTCACATGGTCGAGTTAGAGTTTGGGATTCACCGCGTACGCTCGCAGAGCTTTACCAAACAGCGATCAGGCAAGCGTCCATAGCCTTCTTCCCCACTTCATGAATTGTAAAACGTTTTGCCTGACTTGCTCACAGCAGAGAATCTAACAGTCAGAGCAATACAAAGTTGTCCTTTGATCAACAGCGCGGCCTCTGCACATCGAGTGGCAATTTCAAATGTGGAACAACACCGGCATATAAGTCAGCTTTGCACATTACCTTTTTATTTACAGTCGGCAATAAGGCATATGAAATCTACTTCATGCTACAGAGTTGATGGATTCTACAACTAGATGCTACAGGAATCATCGGGCAGGGAACAAGTGCCACAAACACCTCATCAGCTGAAAAGTAATCGAACAACTCTGTATCACTTGGCCGCCTGCTCACAACACCAGCTGAGGGCTGCTGCACAACATCAAACTGTGAGTTTTATAAAACACCTCAATCCACAGCGGCAGATATAAACAGGGCTTCAGTAAATAGAGATGACCCCTGAAGGTTGCCATGACTCACATTCGCCGACTAATAAATGCTCCATAAAGACTCAAAGTACCTCATGACAATGTGACACAACGCTGTCGTCATGACTTGAAAATATATCAAGCTGGTAAATTCATTCAGCATAAAGCTGAACAGTTATGTTACTGCAAAAGCCTCAAAGTCACAATTACATGTATGACAAATAGACACACTGCATTTCCTGCAAAAACACAGTGTGAATGCTTATTGTTGAAGATTTTGCAAAAAATAGATGAAATTAGCAAAAAAAAAAAAAGGAAGCTCAAATTAGCAAACTACTGCTGAAAAGTAGCTGAAAAGGCACAGAAGTATAAAATTAGCAGAAAAAAGCTGAAAGGCGCAGAAATATGTTAGATAGGCTGAAATTAGCAAAAAATTACCACAAAAAACTTGAATTTGTATGAAAACATCTGAAACTAGCTAATAAATGCTAAAACGGTAAATGAAAAGTTAGAACAAGATTAAAGTAGCAGAAGAAATCAGAAAGAACAGATGTTTGCTCAGTCAGGCTGAAAGCAGCAGAAATGAGCACAAAAATGGGAAATTATCTGAAAAAAGCAGAAATTAGCAATATAACAGCTGAATAGAAGTGGAGAAAGCATACTTGTGACCAATTACGCTGAAAGAAGCAGAAATTAGCACAAAAAGTGGAAATTGTGAAAAAAATCTGACATTTACAAAAAACAGCTGAACGTGAGCTAAAAAGGTAGAAATAAGCTGAAATTACAAGAAGGAAATAGAGAGAGCACATTTTTGCAGAATTAGGCTGGAAAAAGTTTAAATGAGTGCAGAACATATAGAATTAGCTGAAAAAGTTCAAACTAGCATAAAAACAGCTAAATGCCCGGTAGTAGCTGAAACACCAGAAAAAAAACCTGAAACTTGCAGGAATAAGCTGAAAGGAACATAACAAGCTAAAATTAGCATTAGGAAGTTAGAAGTAGTACAAAAATGTTCTAGTTAGCAGAATAAAGCAGAAAGCAGCACAAAAAAGCTGAAAACTCTGCTGAAATTTGGTGAAAGTAGCTGGATTTCTTTTATTTTTGCATAATGAAGCTGAAAGAAGCTGAACGAAAACAAAATGTTAAAGAAGCAGTAAAAGGTTGTAAACAGATCTAAAGATTTGAAGGATGGCAAATGAGCTCAATTAATTTCCTATGAGAAAAAAGTGGCAGAAAAGGCTAGATATTTCAAAAAGCTAAAGTTACACCAATACCAAAAGTCATAGCACCCTTCTCCTGAAATAGCACATTTAATCAGCATTCACATGATTAATTCTCATTTAATTTTGTTTCTCCTGGAGTTTGACCCTGGTAATTAGTGACAAACACATTATGGGATCATAACACATGGAAGTGATGACAACATAATATTAGTAACGCAACATTTTCACTTGATAATCAGTTCAAACTTGACACCCAAGCAGAATGGAAAAAGTAGTTCTGCTAATAACACACAAGTGTTTATTTTTCTCACTAGACATAAAAAACAACATTTTAAAGAGTCCTATATGAACATAGCTCTTGATCAAACAGCTTATCTATTTATATATTACATATTTTCAATTCATATTAGACCAATACATGATCTAGATGTAGTATAAAATGATAATTAACACCCTAGGCTAAAACTGGAGGTTATTGCTGTGTTTTTTTTTTTTTTAAAGACAAGTTTATGTATCATTTTTACTGAACCATACGTGGTGGTTTAACTCAAATCATCTCATGAAACTCTGATGACTCCAGCCTTGAATCCTTGGCATACATAAAGAAAGTATATAAACAAGAAAAACACAAACAAGCTACTATTCCTTCAGCTGTGATGTGATATTGTTGTAGCTCTTATAGCACTCTCCAGCAAACACCAACAGTCAACAGATCGGTCCATTACAGCCTGATTAGTCTCAGACTTCTTTCCAATTTGAGAAGCAGCAGGTCTCAATTTGCTGATCAAGCAATCCAGGCGGACACAATATCTGTCTGATACAGAGATGCCTGACAATTAAAGTTCTGTGTTTTAGCTCTGCTCCAATAATTTCCACTTAAAGGAAATTAACTAAAGTGCAAAACCGACAATTCCTTCTCAAATGGACAAGTGACTGGCACGATTTGATGTCAGGCATTGGTTCGGCTTACCTCATCTGGGTTGTCTTCAATCCACTTCTTTACGGTGTTCAGAGCAACATCTGCTGCAGGCTCATTAGGATAGCCTGAGGAAAGAGAAATGCTGTAAATGCACGTCTTTTTCAGCATACAGATGCTAAACTAGAAAACAAACAAACAATAATAAAAAAATAAATAAAAAAAACAGACAAGCATGTAGCCAAACTAAGACGGCTACAGGAAACTGTAGTTCTTAGGAATCAATTAAAAGCCTGCTTGTCTCAGGTAAACGAGACCAAATGTCTTGATCAACTGCTGCAAACATGTTGTCAAATGCACGGAGATGTGAAAACACAGAGACACGTGCAGTTACAAGCTGTATACACATCAGCAATAACACCCTCACTCATTACCACCTCAAGCAGAACTGATTAATGTTTTGTCTTTATAGTGGAACATTACACATAGATGTGTGATTATGCACACTATTCTACCAGCTTGGCGAACTGAACATGTAATAAAGACAGTGCAGCAAATACACGGCACACATATTAACAGTTGTGCCAGCAGAGGAACCGTAACGCCGTGCTAATACGATGTGTGCACAGGAAAAGAAAGCCTGTTATTTGATTATTTTCTAATTAGGCCAGGAAAAGGAAGACTGCTAGATGCTGATCTTAAAATCATTTGCTGCCACTAAAGATAACTTCTTCACAAGAGCAAACACTTACAGTGAGATATTGACTTAAAACCCTTTGGGGGCAGCTTTACCACAGTAGAAGAGTAAATATACCACTGACATAAGAGCTGAGAATCTGATGTAGGGGTGAGTTTCAGTTGTCTGAGTGATTTAATTACACACCCTGGAAAAATAAAAATAAAAATCATCACCTGGATTTATCCAAGCAAATAACCAAAAGCCTCACGTTGGGAGTATTTCTGCAGATTATTAAATTTCAGCTAAAAATAGATGAAAGAGATGAAGACGGAAGAAGTTACTGTTCCTGAAGCATCAGAATCAAGAAAACAAAACAGCTAAAAAGAGTGTTAAAACTAATAAAACTGTGATGAAAGCTCTTCAGCAAAACTAAATTAATTAAAAAATAAATAAACCCTGTTCTGAAATGACTTTACATTATTGTAAAATAAAAATTCACAGTAGAATTTAAAGCAATGTTCATAATGATGAAAAATAAATAATACTTTAAATTAATTAATTCATTCAACCTTTCTGTACAGGTTAGTCTCATTGAGTCACAAGGACTCATTGTCAAGTGCAAATAAACAAATAAACAAAAACATATGAGGTACACACAACAATAAACAGTCATGAAAAGCATATGAAATGAAAGGTAAATATAAGTAGCGATATAAAACAAAAAAAAAAACAAGAATATGTCTGCGTTGATTTTTTGCATTGAATTTAAATGTTTAAAACCCTTTCGAGAGATCAAAGTGGACAGCTTCAGATTTTTTTGCAAGGTGTTCCAGGCTATAGGAGCAGAGTAAGAAAAGGCTCTTTTGCCAAATTCAGTCCACACTGAGGGTACACTGCAGGTAATGATGTCTTGGGAGCGCACGCTGTAGCTGCACAGACAACGTGACATGTAGGAGGAGATATAAGGCAGCAGACCAAGGAGTGATTTAAAGAAGAAAATGTACCAGCGTGAGAGTCTGTGTGAAGTTAATAATGATCAAATGACCAGTGAATACAGGGTGCAGTGATGGGTTACAGCCAGATATGAATCTTAGCGTGTCATGGTAGACAGCATCCAACATCTGCAGGGTGCTTGCAGGAGCATTCGTGTAAATATTGTCACCATAGTCAATGGCAGTTACAGTAGTAACTGTAAAGTAAAGTAAAGTAGCAGTTACAAGGCATTTCCTAGTGTTCAGAGTTAAACTAGATCTATTTCTGAAAAATAAACCCACTTTTAATTTCAATTTCTTTATCAAGTTATCAACATGAGGCTTAACAGAGAGATGTGTTTCAACCAAGAATCCTAAGTATTTGTAAAAATCAACAAACTCAATAAGAAGTAGGTAAGACAGAAGGAAGGACTGCTGGTACCAGCTTCCTGTTTGAAAACAACATCCCTTTGTTTTTTGTTTTGTTTTTTCCTTCTTCCAGCATTTAGCACCAGTTTGAGATGGAACAAGTCTGACTGAATGTTGTTGAATGCAGACTGTAAAAGCTGGAAAACCTTAGCAACTGATTTAGCTCAACAATACACAACTGTATCGTCGGCATAGAGGTGTCAGGAATGAGTTGACCTACATTACTTACCGGTATGTAGATTGTAAAGAGAGTAGGCCCTAAGACTAATGACTTGTGGTGCACCATTGTTGACAGCTACATGACTGGAAGAAGTACCATTGTGTTGAACACATTCAAAATATTTTGGGGCAGTGTGGGAGCTTAAGACTTGATTTTAAAGCAAAATAAAGTTGACGTAGAGTATAGGTTTTCCTTTCTTTCAAAATGACAGGAACTTAAAGTCTGGCATATTGGGTCATGGATTCATGTTTTGGTCGTATCAGACACGCTTGTGAGGTAAACAATGTTCTGCTTCATTTCAACATTCAGCAACATTTGCCCACAAACCATTTAATCAGTGACAAGCTTTTTTAATATCCCCTGATAAAACAGGCACTTTGCAAGACAACGATAGAATCATCAAACTCAAACTGTTCAGGAAGCAAGAGCCATCATTTTTTCACACAGACTAGGAACTACAGATGTTATCCCTACTGGGAATCATTAATGCTGAATAGGATTTTACTTATTTCTCTGATTCTCCCTTTGCCAACACAAATCCTTCACAAAAGATAATGCAATTCTGGACTGAAGTAAACATGGCAAAATTGTATAAACTCACCAAAAATAATGCTACAGTGAATTTGTGCTGTAATAAAAATAACAAAATATTAATGTTTCACTTTTTTTTTGGATAGGCAGTTTATGTGAGTGAGGTGGTCTGAGCCTTCACAAACACCAATTCAAGCAATTTACTCCAAGGCTTATGCACAAATCCTCTGGGTAGTTAGAGGCTGCCCTACAAGAACAACCTTAGCAACACATGACCTGTTACAAATTTCAGACCAGAAGCCAACAAACAAATTTGGCCCATTTCTTCAATCAAAGCGACCCAGTAGAGGATTTAAAACTAGACGTGCCTGTATTTAGAAACCCCTGACCTTCAAAAGGGACTGCAGGTTGGAGCAGACAGTGTCTTCATCAAACGCCACAGATCAAGACCTCAATTTCAACCTGCATTAACTGATACAACGAACAAGCCACAGTTGTAACCTACTGGTTATTACATGGTTCACATTTTCAAATATTTTTTTTTTCCTCAGCTCAGTCATTGACATTACCGTCTGACCTGTGAAACAGCCTAACAAGTATCACAGTGACCTATCCTTTCACTTGAGGGTTAAACAAATGAAAACCTCTTAAGATCTAGTCCAACACTTTCCGAATTCTTTCATCTCCAACTCCTGTCAAAGCCACTCAATAAATACTCTCTAAAATCTCTAAATCAACTACCCTAATGGACAAAATGGAGTAGTTTTATCTCCGCCACCTTCAACTATCTGTGGCTGATGTCTCTTTCTTTCCTTTTTCCCCCCAACTCCTCTTTTCCAGCTTGACAGGAGCGGCCAAGTTACACTGATGAGAGTAGAGAGGTTGCGGTGCTGCCAAGCCATAGCTGAGATCCTGTTCAAGCTCAGGGTGACACAAGATGCAAGTTGAATACCAGCTGGCAATGGCAGTCAGTCTGCTCCTATGGCTGTTATGCACAGTTTGCAAACGGTTCAAGGTCTGTTCGCAGTCCCTTTAAAGGTGTCCCAAAAACTGTGCTCTTAGAAACTAATCTAGAATGCCAAATTTGCAAGTCACCTGACTCCTCTTTTCTCGCAATTGCACTTAACCTTTTCAGCGATTTCACCTTTTCTGCTGATGCTTCCTTTTGAAAAACTGTTTCCGCACCTGTGCAGATATACCAACACTCCAACTCGCACATCAAGTAGCATACGCAAACAGATGTGCAGAGGACAGAAAAGCTGAGGAAAATATTTTTTAGGGAGATGGGACCAGCTGTTTAACACAAAGTGGTGTCAGAAGCACATGCACATATTGAACAAAAAAACATGTCTGTATTTCCAAAGTAAGTACCTTATTGTGTGTGCTAACTGAGACACCTTAAATATAAACACAGCCATTTAAAATTTACACTAACATGTTCTTAACCCTCATACACTCCTTCTGGTCACAGGACGTGAGCTGGTGGCACAAAGAACATTTAATCTATTCACTGTGGGGTTTCTACAAATGCTCTATTGATTTGATAACTATACCTATTAATCATAGCAGAGCTGAAAGTGGCGGAGGTTGGGGGGGTTGTGAGCCAGAGGGCTAATGAAAAAGATAACGGGAAAGTGGAATGGCATATTTGAACGGAACTGGAAAAGAGATGACATGAACGGAATTGGAAGAAAAGCAAAAACAAATAAACAAAAAAGTACATCTGTAGCGCTACGCGAGGCGGGACAGGAGAAACTTTCTCTGCAGCAACACCAGCAGTACAAAGTCAGATCAAGAGGATCAGCAGCTTTCTCTCATCACACTTTAAACTTTACTCACCCATCCTTACCCTGTTTTTGTCCATTTATACCTTGCTCAAGTATACAGAGAATACAAAGTAAAACAAAATACTCTAAATCTTAACTCTCATCATTCCTAGTGGCTCCATTGGGACAATCCACATTTTGAAGGATTTTTGGAAAAAGAACTGAGCCAACCAAATTTTTTTTTTTTTTTTTTATCTGTTGGAATACAAACAAAATGCAGAAACTTAGTGACACACAGACATCTTTCCTCTTCACCACTTCATTCTCAATTTTCCTGGACGAAGAAGCCAATCTGTCAAGTGGACAGAAGCTAGCGTTAGGGGAAGTGATGATGGGCCCTCGAGGGTCTCTGCTCCTGTTGGCTTGAATTTCTCCTATGCAGAAAATGTCTGGCTCAGGGAAATTTGTCTCAGTGAGGCACACTGATGGAATCTGTGCAGTGCAGCGCCACTGATGAGGGCTCAGGTGGTGCAGTGTTTTTCTGCTGAAGGCTTCCTTACTTTATCATTAGCCTCAGAACAGTAGAGGAAGCCAAGGAAAATCCATGGTGTATGCAATATAACCCATGTGAACAAAGGGTTACAGCTGTACATAGTACAATATATAACATTTGTATAAAACAGGAGTGCTGTTTACTGGAAACTAAACCCTTTCAGTTTGTCTTCATAACTATCATTTAATCCATATGTCTACTTTCAAAATAAATTCAAGGGTAAATAAATGATATGAAAGAACAATTTATTTTTAAAAAATTACCATTTTGAGATTTAAATCCATGCTTTCATCACAACTCACATCACAACTCGTCCGGACTACTATAATTACTTTATGTGGGTCTGAGCCAGTCATTACTGACTCGACTTCAGCTGGTTCAGAATGATGCTGCTCGCCATTTAACTGGTACCAGAAAACGAGAGCATATCACCCCAGTTTTACAATCATCATACTGGCTCCCAGTTTGTTTCCGTACACATTTTAAGGTTTTTATTTGTTTTCAAATGTCTTCATGGTGTCGCTCCACAGTATCTGTCTGACCTGCTCCAGCTGTACGTTCCCTCAGGCTCTCTCAGGTCAGCAGATCAGCTGCTGTTGGTCGTTCTGAAGTCTAAGAGGAGGCTGAGGTGACTGAGTGTTCTCAGCCGCTGCCCCTGCCTTTGCACGTTAGACAAACTGACTCACTTCCTGTTTTTAAATCTTCTCTGAAGACACTTTTTTTTTTTTTTGGCTTTTAACTCAGCTTGAAATGGTTTTACTGTTTTTAAGTTATTTGTTTTATTGTTTTACTGTTTGCTGTTTTATGATTTTGGTAGTTCATTACTTTTAAAATATCTGCTGATTTCATGGTTGTTATGCTTGTATGTGTTAAGCACTTTGGCCAACTGTGTTGTTCTTAAAGTGCTTTATAAATGAAGTTGTATTGTACTGTATTGTAAATTAAATAAAAAAAGCCCACTGTTCTTTGATGTAATTAAAATAAAAAGACATTTCTCATATATAAAAAAAACATTCACACAAAATTTGAATATAATTTCAAGAAATATAATTAATATTACACAAAATCTCTAAATTAGTGAACCGTGAGAACATTTTGCACAGTGACTACTGGTTTTAATCTCAACCCGAAGCTATTT
Organism: Hypsolebias martinsi; assembly: GCA_031762355.1. NCBI lineage: Eukaryota > Metazoa > Chordata > Actinopteri > Cyprinodontiformes > Rivulidae > Hypsolebias > Hypsolebias martinsi. The sequence goes on along the minus strand of JARVGQ010000001.1, from coordinate 37,270,049 downwards.
AACATTCAGATTTTACTTCAACTTTATATTCAAGGTTAACTTAAAAAAAAGTTGCATAGTTTATGTGCTTGTCATTACCTGATTAGACAACAGTCCAAGATAAACACATTTGTAATAAGAATGCATATAAATGCATATCTGCTTTGAGTTATTTACAAATGTAAGGGTAGACTGTAGGCACCAGTGGGGAACACTCATGGCCTTCATCACCTTCAGAGAAGGCCTAATAATTCAAACTGGTCGATGCTTTTATCACACTGAAGCTAACATATTGCAATATATGGGTGCCCAATTTTTATTTTATTTTTTAAGACTTCAGTTGATCCTAAATGCTGCTACCAGAGTTGTAATGAGAGTTTGTAGGAGAGATAATGTTTCTCCAGTTTTAGCTTCTCTCCACTGACTCCTGTCAAATTCAGAATAGAATTTAAAATCTTACTTCTAACATCTAACGCTCTCAATAACCTAGCTCCATATCTTATTATTCCTTATTTTCCTAAATGAACACTTCATTCTTAGACTGCAGGTTTACTTGCAGTTCCTAGAGTTTCCAAAAGTAGAATGGGATGCAGATCTTTCAGTTATCAGACTCCTCTCTTGTGGAACCAACTTCCAGTTTCTGTCTTTGAGGCTGACACACTGTCTATTTTTAAGGGTAGGCTTAGATCTTTCCTTTTTGATAAATCCTACATTTAGTGTCAGCTTGGGTTTCCTGAGCTATCCCTTATTTATGCTGCTATCAGTTTAGACTGCTGGAGGACAAATTGACCACATACACCTGGACCTATCAATCTATGCTTGTCTGTTTCTCCTTCCTGTCCTCTCAAACCCAGCCGGTCGAAGCAGATGGCCGCCTGTCCTGAGCCTGGTGCTGCTGGAGGTTTCTTCCTGTTAAAAGGGAGTTTTTCCTTTCCACGGTTGCCTTTGTGCTTGCTCAGGATGGGAGACTGCGACAAAGTAAAGATTCAACATAATTTGCTGGCTTCTTCAGATCAATAACTTACTAACTGGCTTTGATAATGTATGTGAATGCTTTTGTACAGTGCACTGAAATGACTTAGGTCATGACTTGATGCTATAGAAATAAAGAGAATTTAAAATTAAACGAATTTAAAGTAAAGCCCAGTAACTGCACTGTGAGTCTGTGTCTTATGTTGAATGATGTTAAGATTTAATAGGATGTTACATTATCACATCCTAACTGAAGGCCTAGTTCTTATAGTCATGGTTCCCATGGGTAGGCACCAGTTGCAAATAACACATTTGTTCTTTTTTTATTTTTTCAATAATTCCAAGCATATATTTTTCCTCCTCTTAAGAGACAAAATGTGCTACTGGTTTCACTTCACTTCACAGTTGTAGTTGATCAAGTTTGTGTGTCAACTCTTGTCATTTTGACTAGAAGTTTAAATAGTATGCTAACATATAATTTTAACTCACACATTATGCCTTGTATCATTTTACGCTCAGTCAGTCTGTTATTATTACTGCTATGATAATTGAAGTTTTATTTTTCTTTTTTATCTGACCTTTTTGACAGCTGCTTGAGCAACTGTAACAAAGCAATTTTACACCAGGGGTCAATACAGTTTTACCTGAATCTAAAAACTCTGTTATTTGGATGCTTTGGAAAACTTTTCAGTAAAGTTTGACATGCTTTCTATTATTTTATTTGTAATATAGCAAATCTAAGCACTGAAATGCGTATGGCCCTTCCTATGAGAAAGCCCTTGGTATAACGAACAGGCAGTGTACTGAGTAATCAGTGTAATACAATGCTGATTCGTTGGTTGTGGTTTAGGCAGTATTACCTGAAGGCAGTACAGTCATAGGCTGCTCTAGTTGAGGGCCATAGTGCTGCACATTCACCTGGAAAGCGAGCTGGGAAACAGGGTTGTCACCCCATCAGGGCTCAGAGGAGAGGCGAGTTGACCCAGGGTGGAGGACAGAGTAGCGCCCCAGGTCTCTATACGCCAAAGCGTGGGTGTCTAATAGCCTGGAGCAGCTTCTACACCAACATTGGAGCACGACAGGAGGGCTGTGACCGACTTTGCAGCTCACAGAAGGTTACAGAGACAAAGAGAGATGGGAAGCTGCTTCATGAGGAAGAGAGGCAGAAAAAAAAAAGGGGGGGAAAGACAGAAAGCAGTCTCTATGGCCCAAGAGATGATAACCTTCCTTGGAAGCATTCCACAAAGGTGAAGTCAGGTTTGTCCTAAATGCTAAAATTAGCTCTTGCTAATTTACTTTTTAAAACCATCCCCAAGACTAAACACTATGCAAAAGTGAAGTGGTCAACCAATTTTTACTTAAGTCAAAATTTATTGTTCTGTGGGTGAGAAGTATTTTTACATTTGGTTTGTCATCCATAAAAATGGTAGAGCAAAGCAAGTGCTTAGCACAAAACACATTGGGCGACTCAGTTAAATAGGCTAGAGTTCCTGTTCCCTCTGTGCACACACTCTGCTGCCCACTGATACAGAATATTGCTCCAATGTACCTTGAAATTCCCATCTCAGCTGGAATAAGCTCCATGTGGTAAATCCAAGGTTTTAAGAAAAGGGGTAACTTTCCCAGGCCATCTCTAGCAAGCTAGCTGCAAGCCATCACTGTTAAGAGATAAGGTGTCATGAATGTCTCCAAGCTTCCTAATCCTAGAAGGGGATGAAGAGAACCAGAGCATGATGCTGGCTAGAGGAAAAAAAAAATCTTTGCTGTCCAACCTCTTTGATCCGGACAGTGCAGCAGTGTGGACATACCGGTAGAGCTTGGGTGGATTACATCCACATATCTCCTCTAGCCACCAGTCGGTTCTGAAACCCCTTTGTCAACAAACCTCAGATTTGTCACAGAGACAGATGTGCCAAAGGTGGAAGGTTAGCAGTAAACAGGGACATATTTGTTCACCGAAGAGTAGCAGCATAGCTGTGCAGAGCACCTGTGATTGTTTTGATAGTGTTATAAATGAATGCCTGCAAGGATATCTGTCAAACTAACAGTAGACATATTCTTCATGTCCTTCCTTTCACAACACACCAATGAGTTTCCTGCTTCATGCAAAGATTTATCTTAGCCGGCATCTTCTAAATTGCACATATATTTACAAGGCTGCTGTAAAATGTGCTGTTGGTGCCAGGTCAGATGTGACCTCTACAAGGCAAACTGTCCACGGCGCATCCTAAAATGGGATTTTCTATGCATGCGGTTATCCTTGTGTGTCTAATAAATGTGCGTGAGAAAGATGTGTCGGGGAAAAAAAATCACAAGAGACATGAAAATGTATTAGTGGGAGGACAGAAAATAAAGGGGCACTGAAAGAAAACATGACCTCTGTAAGTCGAGGCAGTTGGACTCTTGGCGCTTATGCTGTGAGACGTTGAGAGGTGTCTTCTCCTTGGAAGGAATAATCCATTTAAACCTGACTTGTACGGCTGTGATTGATGTACAAACAGAAGCGGCACTTAATAACCTCTATCATGCTGGGTGACCTCGTGGCCCACCGTGGGCACCAGTTTGTTTATGGGTGGTACCTCCGACACACTATCTGTGCAGAAATTCTGTTGTGGCTAATGGGCTGGACTGAGGGATTGGACTGTCAGCGCAGTGTGAGCCCTCATTTTTCTTTCCAAGCGTCTAAGGTACGACCTGCGCTCCCTTCCTACACCCAACCTCCCTGTACTGCCATCATCTGTCAGTGCTGACTGAGTCCTCTGGAATATGGAGGCGTGACAGAGAGTGTCAATTAGCATTAGCTTTCCTGACAATTCCGTTTTTCTCATCACACAATAGCCTTGGATAGCTTGTTCCAAATTTCTCTCTGTCAAAATGTAGAGGAAACAGGATTTTCTTTTCAGCCCCATTTCAAGTGTATAAATGAGACAATCACACGTGTATCAGTTGTTTCTTTGACTTTCGTATTTATAAAAGGACAGTTATAGCTCTGTGCATTCTTCAGAGGCAGATAAAAAAAAGCACATACACAGAGAAAGATGAGGAGGATGTGACTCGCACTCTAAAAAGCTTTTGTTTACATTGCTGAGATGGAAGCTGACCTTAAAGGTTATCTAAAATGTACATTAAATGTCAAACCTCCTGACAAGAGAGCAGGGCCTCTTTCAGAATATAGCAGGACTCTGGGGGTGCAGTGAGGAGTCAGAGAACAACATCATACCTTTGTAATGCTGTGTGCTTTAGCTCTTTTCCAAGTCCCTCCTCTATTTGCCCTCTGCTGTGTGAAGATCTTTAGTCTTAATCAGCTGTATTGTTCTGTGGAGATGCAGTTATGGGAAGCGCTAAGCTGTTTATTTATTGAACAGGCTGTTTAATTCCTCCCCACCACTGCATGCCTGGCTTTGCACAGACTATCCCTTTGATGTGTGGGGGGGCTCCCACTGGTGATGCAGCACACGCTAGCACAATAAACAGCGATAAGTTGTAGCCTCATCAGCAGCAGCAGCAGTATGCAGTACAAACTACCATCCTGTTCTTCCTGCACACACTACAAAGCCCTTCAAAGAGTGAAGCTACTTTACCTCACAAATATTAAAACCATCTTTTGGCATTCTATTTCACTGATCATTAGAAAAAAATAAACATTTTATTGTACTTTTGGAATTAAAAACTAGCATATGTGAGAAATACAAAGGACTAGCAACCAGAAACATTAAGAACACTTCTGTAATTGTTCTTATTTTAGATGTGTGCATAGCCAGGAAAGGAAACAACTATGCTGAAAAGATTCAAGAACCCCTTTGAAGAAACTATTCTACCTATTGTAGAGAACATAAATATATAAAAATCACTTTCTCTACCGGTCTTGGCTAACAAGTATAAATAACACTGCATTTGGATGCATGGCAGCCTGGAACATCTTGTAGCTATTTACATTCAGGGAACTTTCGGCTGGTTTAATGAGCACTGCCAAAGTCTGTCAGGCTGTGTAATCAGTGCTCCTTTGCGTTTAGTAATTCAGTGTCTCTTGGTGACAGCTGCCAGTTAGTTATGGTGCTGCTTTAATAAAGGAGGAAGGGTGAGGGCTTAGCTTGGAAAATTGCCTCACTTTGTTATGACTATTTGGAGAAAATAGCCATCTCAAGCAGATGTAGGATCTCTGTCTGTGGATGGAGGGTTTTGCGTTGCCCCACAGTGACGTGAATTATTATTTTTTCTTCTTTTCTTATTTTGAACAACTACTTACGAGTCAAGGACAGAAAAAAAAAAGTAAAATTATTTAACTGCATCACTCCGTATTTTCCTAACAGAGCACTTCACTCTCAGACTGCAGGTTTACTTGTGCTTCCTAGAGTTACCAAATGCAGAATAGGAGGAAGATCTTTCAGTTAGCAGGCTCCTCTCTTGTGGAACCAACTTCCAGTTTCCGTTTGTGAGACTGACACATTGTAAGACTGAGATGAAGACTTTCCTTTTTGATAAATCCTATAGTTAGGGTTGATTTGTTATGCTGCTATAGGCTGAGACTACTGGAGGACAAATTGTCCTCATAAAAAAAAATGAATACAGGTAGTCCTCGACTTAAGGCGCCCTCGACTTACAGCAACTCGGACTTAAGAACGGGTGTGCTAACATACAT
>JARVGQ010000001.1:36939995-36957867 GCA_031762355.1 Hypsolebias martinsi | reverse complement strand
AAAAAAGTGCCGTATGCAGCCGGATGACGTCATATGGTGTGTTCAGGTGCCGTTCGTAAATCCGAAACGCCGTAACTTGCGACCGCCGGAACTCGAGGACAACCTGTATATAATTTGGGAACCGATTTCAAATTATAGAACTGAAAATGAAAGTAGTCGAACTGAATATTCAATACAACAAAATGCAGTTTCAAAGCAAATGAATTCAGTTTGAAACTATTAAATTGTTTCAGTTGAGTGAAATTAATTTTCAAACCAATGGATTTAATTTTAATTTATGCATTCAGATTAAATCTGAGCAATTCCAATCCAGTTTTTGATGGCACAAGTTTCAGCCCATAGAACTCCTCCTTCACCTGAAGTGACATGAAAAGTTTGCAGTGATCTCCAGATTTGTATTATTATTAGACGTCTGAGTGGATTGCTCGTATAATTATCGTCTGAATCACATTACAGACAAGCACACTATGGGCAAATTAATAAAACACACAGTCATAGCGTTCTTGCATCCAACAATGTTGGAAAGAGCAACGATCAGAAAGGCTTCCACTTACACACTCAAGAGAATGAAACAACAATCATGCACATTAAACTGAATAATTGACAGACGTGCTGCAGGCTGAAAGACTAACAGCTATCTTGGGGATACCCAACAAGAAGAATAGACGATGATTATATCTCACTAAATGATGCTGCAATCATTCAGCTGAACTTTGCAGAACTGCTTAATTGCAGCAGTTCAATGGTTTTCTTCCAAGCTCTTTGCTGCCTTGCTGAACCTGAAGATAAACCGATTATCTTAATGTCAAGTTATACACCAAAGGTGAGATTTAAGCAAGATGTCCATTAACCATTTTGTGCCAAAACCCTACAAGTGCGTTCCCAGCAGAATGAAATAAAGTATTTATTTCTTCTACCTTAGATAGCCACCAAAAAATGTGGCTTCAAACAAGAAGCAGCTCCTTTTGTTTTTGGTCTCAGTTTTACACACGTCTGTCAGCTTCAGAGCGCTTGTGTTAGAGGCTCTACAAAAGGGGGCGGGGCCATGAATACAGAGCTGCTGCTAAAATCACACGTGCACACAAGTTACATTGTTAGAGATCTGTCACTTCTGGAGAGCCAATTTATTATTCTGTTACACGTGTTAAAAGAAAATTACGGTTTTCAGTGACAAACGGAGCCAGATTATAGAACTGCATGTTGAAGGAAGGGAAAACACAGCAGGAAGTCCCACCTCAAAGATTTATTTAACTGTCTGCTCCTTACAACTCCATGTTTTGAACTCAACTGGACACAGAAGACACAGATCCCAGAGTGAACGAATTTAAATCCCAATCTCATCCTCACAGCAGGTGACCTCTTCTCAGGTGGGAGCACATAATTGAAGAGAAAAACCCAATCTGGCCCCAAAAACCCAGTAGATCTGGAAAGGCTTGAAATTAAAGCACCACTGAGCCTGTAAAACGTTTCTACATAAAATCAAAGAAAAGGTTATTTGTATATACCGGTACGCTGATGTAAAAAAACAGGATTTCTTTTTTGGTAAGGGGATCTAATGCCCCATTTGCACTGCTCCTAATCAGCCCCAACTCTGCACAGCCCTGCTCAGCATGGCTCAGCTCAGCCTGGATTTGCACCTGCACATTAGGATTGATTCTGTAGACGTGTCCAGAATCCAAAGTCCTGCTAATGAGAGTTCTGTGATGAGTTAAACTCAAAGCAGTCTGCTCCTCAGATAAATCATGTTAAATTATTATTTTTATATATGAATGTTTCTGTTCAGTGCCAAGAAATGACTTCTGTTGTGACTTGGCACTATATAACTAAACTGAAGTGATTTAAATCTGATGAACCAGATGCTACAAAAACATCTATATTTAAATCTAACAAAGTGAAATCTGGTCCTCGGGACATTCCAAAAACAAATGTAGAAACATTTCTTCTTTCATCCAAAATACTTCTTCAGTCTGAGGAGCTGTATTCAGCTCAGTCTTATAAATAAATGTATTTAGATTGAGCTGAATACAGCTGTCTTTCGGATGAAAGAAGAAATGTTTCTACATTTTAATTAAGGTTTAGATTTAATTTAAAGCTTTAATTTAAAGTGTAATTCTTGTTTTGTGATTTGTACATCAGTGGTTTAGAATATGGTTGAACCAAAAGGTTGCATCTCTGCTTTAAACATGTTTGAGGGAAATATTCCTGATAATAATTTTGTATTTTTTATGATTTTTCACCTGAGTTAACTTTAATTAACATATTATTTAGTAAAGTCAACGTGAAAACAGGATTTCATGATAAAGCAGGCACAGTTTATTTGTTTTTAATCTTCCCTGATTAAAAAAAACAAACATTTTTTTAATACATAAAATGTTTTTTAAAATAACGCTTCCACCCTCTGTCCTGGACTTCGGGTCCTCCCGCCTGCCAGGGCTCAGTCCGGCCTTTGGGAGCAGGCGAGGCCGGACTCCAAGCTCCGGCCTCGCCTGCATTAGCGGGTCGGCAGCTCATACGAACCTCCGCGGTGACTCTGCTCGCTCGGATTTTGTCGTTGGTCTCCAAACACAAAAAATGCCTGGACTTCAGAATTAAGCACAGCGTTGTCGTTACTGTTTTTAAAATCTTAAAAATAGATCCAGCCGCTACTTCGCATCCAGAGAAATTACATATGGCGGATCGGTGAAAAGTTTCTGAGAACCAGTGACTCCTCCCCCTGACCAATCAGTGTCCTGCATTCATGTTTCGGTCCGGACTCGGCTCGACTGAGCTTACTCGGTCCCACCAGAGAAGCAGGGATGAAACGAGGACTTGAATCAGCTTCAAATCAGCTAAAATACTAGCTAAAGTGTTGATGCAAAAGGGTTCTTTCTGTGACGTGTTGCCCATAGTTGGGGCTGAGTAGGAGCGGTGCAAATGGGGCATAAGAGGTTGACTGTCCAGTCTGCAAGTGTTTTATGGATCTGGAGAAGGCTTGTGACGTGTTTCAAGCCATTCTGAGGCCACATGGGTCCTGGGCTACTTTCAGTGGCTAGCTGGTTCCTATATAACCAAAGCAAGAGTTGTATCTACATCCTGTGCACATTGGTACAGGTAAGTAATCCTACCAGGGCTGTCCCTCATCTCTAAACCTGTTTGTGGTGTTTGTGGAGTGGATGGCATCTGGTTTGGGAGTCTTTGTGTACACTCTTTGCAGATGATGTGGTTCTGTTGGAGTCTTCAGGCCAGGATTTTCACCATGTGCTGGGGAGGTTTGCAGGTGGGTGTAAAGCAGCTGGGATGAGATTCAGCTCTTCTAAGGCTGATGCTGTGGTTCTCAACTAGAAAAATTTGGTATGATATCTCCGGGTCAGGGAGGAGTCTTTGCCTCAAGAAGTTGTTCATGTATTTCAGAGTTTTTTGTTTGTTTCAAGAAGAATACAAGATGGATCAACATATTGAGGGTCTTATCCTGATCATGGTGGGGATTTTGACAAGAATAAGATCCCAGAAACAAGCAGCTGAAATTAGCTTCTTCTGTATGGAGACCAGGAGGTATATACACCCAGGAGACCCTCCTGGGTACTTTCCTTTAGAGGTTTTTCCAGGCACATTCCATTGGGAGGAGACCCAGAACTCACAAGACGGAGTTTGTATCCTCTCTGGCTGAGAAGATGGAGTGTGTCTCTGGGGAGAGGGTTGTTGGAAAAATAAACAGACAGAAGAAACACTCTGGTGGCATTCAAGGTCCACTCAAGTCAGGGTGGATGTGTTTTTAACTTCAGTACAGTCGAGCTTCTTCAGCTCGACTGCATTGAAGTCTCTCCTAGACCTAATGTCTCTGTGACCCGACTATTGAAGGACGGACATTTTTTGACTGTAATCAAATCGGCAAAGTCAGAAACTGAAGTAAAGAAACCAAGAGACAAGACATGTTATCATTCTGTTTATATAAGAGCTTATTCAAATTGTGCAAAATCTTGGTTTTCCTAGCACTTGTAAAGTCAAGTAATACTATAAAAAAAAATAATAATAATAATAAATTAGTTATTGCATTTAAATTAAAGTAAAGTAAAGTGCTATGTGTTGCCATCATTGTATGTTCCCATACAATGGCAAAATTGGTTCTCTGCATTTAACCCATCACACCTGGGTTACACCCAGGTGGAGCAGTGGGCAGCTATGTAAGTGCCCGGGGAGCAATTAGGGATTAGGTGTCTTACTCAGAGACACCACGACATGTAAGAGTCCTAATGAAAGGAATCCACTTAAAGAAATTAGCTATAGTCATCGGTGTCCGTATCCAGCAGTCACTGTGCAAGAGGTGGGGGACACCCTGGACAGGTCTTCAGTCCATCACAGGGCCACATAGAGACAAACAACACAAACAGCCATTCACTCTCTCACTCATACCTAGGGACAACTATGTCCAACGAGCTTCTCGCTGAGAGGCAACCGCTCTACCAACTTAGCCACCGTGATGCCCCATAGAAAATTTATCAAAGCAAATTTTGAACCAAAAAAAAAAAAAAACTGGCCTCCAGTGTAACAATACAAACTTCACAAGTCACAAGAGCTCCTTTTGTTTCTTCCAAAATCCATTCCCTAAAACCTATAGTTACTCAGGCAGTTTCTTCTGAGAGGACTCAGCAGTAACCTTGCATCCCAAGGACACATCATTTGAAATGCATTGGGTGCCACAACACTTGATATATCCCTTTTTTCCTGAATTAACCTTAGCTAGTCTTTCTTGTCACCCACCGCTCTGAGTCTATGAGCAGGGACAGGTCCTGAGACATAAACAGAAAGCACTCGTCGTTGCACCTTTTTGAATCTTTGTAAACCCCTGGGGCACAAGCTAAATGTGGCAAATTGCTGGAAAGGTCAGTCAGGCACACGTTCAACAAATAAATTTTTTTTCAAAACATTTGTGAGGGAAAAAAAATCATAGTTTTTCTGGAAATGTGAAAGATGGAAATATCTCAGTGACCTCTATGAGAGGCAGAGAACAATCTGTATTCCAGCGTTAGCTCAATCACGAGGCCGTCTAGTCTGTGAGCACAAGGCCTGCTGTCTATGTGTCTCCAAATAGTAAATGGGAGAGCTCGGAGAAGAAAAAGAAAAACTGAAGCCACTAATGGCTTAAAGCATACATGATTAAAACGCAATCCTGTTTGGAAGGTGAGATGGATGAATGACCTAAAAAGAAATGGCAGCTACAAAAGGTAGGCAAACTCTGAGTGAACTGGCTTAGGTCAGTGATTTTTAATTTGTCTCACAATGCCACCAATTACAGCACTGTAACCAGATAACATGATCAAAACAAAGATTGCACGCATCTTATACAATTTATGTGGAATTCAGTCACAGACTGTGTAAAACTGTAAAATTTTGCGCAGCTCAGATAAAATGACTGAAAGCAATCTTTTTAATTAAACGGCAACGGCATCCTATTATAGCACAATAAGAGTCACACGGCTAAACTCAAATTCGGCATCAGATGAGCGTCTGAGCTTTTTTTCCCTCAATACACTGAAAGAATGTGACACTGTCTGGATTAGGAACCCACTTCAAAGCCGAGGTAATTTGGGATCATTAAGGGAACTTCTAATTGCTGAAGAGCCACCAGTAAGGAGCCATGGCTAGCACTCGCTGCGTTCATCATTTATGAAGCTGGGTTGCAGTTTCAAACCTTTAATGTACTTAATTGGCTTAACTCTCTTCCTGCTGCACAAAAAGTACAAAAGAAACTCGGCTTTGCTCTCATTCAGAAGAACACTTTCTGACAGCTTCATAAAGTTGGTGTCATAAAGCATATCCTCATACTTCACTAATCAACCACACCAGACAGTTCACATAACGTCTTTTTTTGGCTGAAAAACACAAGGTAGCAGACATTTTATTTTCTGAAAAGCATGCACCGTATTTTCTGCCACAAATGTTAAGTCGCATCAGTCCAAACATGTCTAATGAAGTGGAAAAAAAACAAACAAAGATGTCGCTTGGCCATGCACGTTGCATCTATTATGCGTCACCACTGACAACCCGGAAATGTGGGCCGGTGTTGTGCCAAAAATCAATTGTTTGCCAAATGGCGGCTGCGGGAGCGTGCGCGTGAGGACTTTAACAAGAATTCAACAAAATTAACACTTAATAACAATTTTTTGTTTGCACGAAATTATAGCAAAGCTGTGTCTCAGTTTAACTTTTTCTTAATAAATAAATGCACAGTGACGGTGAAATCAGCTGTATTTCAAAAGCTGATACGCGGAAACAGGAGCGTGCAGAGGGATGACTCGCTGTGCATTGCTTTGAAATTTAACAAGATAGGCACCTAAAAACAATTATTTGTTTGCTCGAAATTATAGTAAAGGTGTGTCTCAGTTGAATTTTTACTTAATAAATGCACTTCAATGTTCAAATAGGCTAAATTTCGCTGGGGCGGCGCAGCGAAATGAAGCTTTGATAGTGGCTCCACGCGAGCTGGAGGAAGGTTGCGGACGATGGCAAGCCGATTGTGTCATTAATAGCCATTTTTACTTATTACATGACACAACGGCATACCATACTACTAGAGTGCCATCTCGTGGCTGAAAAAGGTAGTGTTCAATATTTTCAATGTCAGAATGAATGAAAACAGTCATAGCTCTGTCAAAAATTGGTTTATAAATACGGGGGGGAACATAAAGAAGTCAATTCAGTGTTTAAGTCGCAGGGCATGCAAATTATGCAAAAAACTGTGACTTGTAGGCTGGAAAATATGGTAAAGGCTTTACTTGTACAGTTCAGAGTCTCTCAAATTATAAAGGTTAGTCCGTCTTTCTGCAAAATCTACCATATGTTCTGGTTTGACGGATTACTGATGTCCAAAGCATTTGTCAGTTTGTCTGATGAAACAAACCTCCTCTGGCGTGGCAAACAAGCATCGTTTTCTGCCACTGCAGGAACTGCCTGTTCAATCTTACTTATGAGTAATAAACGGGAAGTGGATGCCTCCTGCTCAGTGCCACAGTGTGCTAAAGAGGATGTGGTTTAATCTCCGCTTCCATCTTTAATGAGATCTGATGCAGGACGAAGCAGGATCCTGAGATAGCTGCTGAAACACAAAGCAGGCCAGCTGAGCCGCGCATGGTAGGGAAGTAGATGGTGTGTGATAAAGTCGTACGCTGAGACAATTTCGAACTTTTTGTCGTTCTGTTTTGTGTTAGTCTCTCAGACGCAGCCTTTATGTAAGGGGTACAGACAAATGCACAAACTGCAGAATGGATGGAAACAAGAGAGGCCAGTGCCGCAGGATCACCCTCAACAGGCACCAAGGTTTTGAATTAAATTGATCTGCCCAAAGTCATTGCCCTCTGCTTAGCATACCATGTTGTGTTGGCATGTTTGTTAGGAGGCAAGTACGTCCCCCTGGTGAGACTGAAACAACAGAAAGTGATCAATTTGACTAAAAATCCAGACTTTTCCCACTCCCATCTAACAGGGAATGCTAACATTCACTTACAGCCCCAGTGGATACACTGTATATTCTAAAGCCTGACCCCCTTTCATGGAGTCCTTTGAGGTATGAAAAACATACTTCTCAAGGTCCGTGGCCCGCTCTGGGAGAACTGATACCCTGTCAATAACTCTCTTCAGTTTTCCTCCCCCCGTCTTGCTCAAAGAGAGGGCGCATTCATTCTCCAATTAGGCTTAATCAAGTTTGAATTGAGTTAACAGTCATATGTCAATCTTTTCTAGCACTCCGGTTGCAGATACGTAATCTCTAGTGGTGTCTCCTGGGCATATTTAACTCATACATAAATACAGTGATTGTCTCCTGCAAATATATAATATGTCACTGCTATAGCCAGACAGCAGGTATTGGTTACAGCCACCCAGTCTAGACTGGCGGCACACTAGCTTTGAGAAAACGGATATTTATTTATGTGTTTCCACTTTAGAATAACATTTTACAACAGAAATAAGTAAATGGCGGAGCTCAAAACCTTTTGAAACAAATGTGTTCCTCGTGTGAACCTAAAGACCCAAACTAAACGTCTCCATAGAGGACGAATGATCTGTATGGGAGTCAGATTAAGTAAGAGGGTATACACCAATGCAAGCAGCCCATAGGATGTATAAAAAAAAAAAGACGAGGGCCCACAGTGGGAGCCCAGTGGCCCTCAGAGCATGGTCTTCGACTAATGTAATCCATGATCTCTCCCATCCCAATTAAAAGACGAAACGGCCTCGGAGCAGCTGTAAAGGGAGGCCTCATAGGAGTGTACTAACTGCTGTTAATGTCAGAAGTTTCATTTAAAGAGCAGCAGCTGTTCTGGCTCCACGCAGACCTGCTAACAACACATACAACCCTGCCCATCTGGAGTGCTGAAGCAACAACGCCGTCCCCAGACCGCACAAACAACTGATTCTGCTGTTTACTAATCCCACTGTTTAACGTCCATCATTAATGACACGTTAGGGGTACAAAATATGGGATGTTTAACTTGAAAACCATAAACGTCTGTTAAAAAAAATACTAACAGTAAAGAATAAATAATAAATCAAAGTCATTTTTTAGCAGAAATTACAAATATGTCTGGTTCAACATATAAACCTCAAGGTCTACTACATTAATTCATCACAGAAATTTAAGTTTTATGTTTCATGTTTTGATTGTTTTGGCGCTTGAGTGATAAAAATGTTAACCCAGGATATCTGCTTTAATGCAAATTGATTATTAGTGCAGGAATGACCAAAACAGAACGTGCAAATGAACGTATTTAAGTTTAAAAAAAAAAAAAACTGCACCTTTCACAAATATCACAAAACACTTCATAATAAAAGGAAAATAAACTTTGAATACATATAAAGAAAAGCACAAAGCTATAATAAATAATAGAACACAACAAACCATTTGAAAAGTCCTACTTTTAACTAAAAGCCTGCTTCTAAAAGAATGACGTGTGACTCCCAGTGCTGTTAAATGCACTCAGATCAGTCTGCAGTTCAAAAACACTCCTCGGCTCGTTCAGACTCAAAGAACAGGAAACAGCCGTGCACGAGGCCAGGAAATGGACTGCCAAGTGAGAGAACAGGAGGTCCAGTAAAAGATAAAATGACATTTATTTGTTTTGGACAACAGCAAAAGGATGTTCACTGCAGCAAATCTGATCAGACAATCCCATACTTGAGCAGCTTTTGACAGGAAGTATGTCCATGCGTGTCCATCATTCTTGTCAAAGTGAGTGAGAATGCAAGCGCACGGATAACATCATGTCTAGATTATGTCATTTCCTAACCAGTAAATCAGAAATGGAACCCCAGCTGTTATGATACATGGATTTAAAGGTACAACAAAGTGTATGATCACATCTTTATACAAAATCTTGATGATCAATAATCCAGGTAGAAAACGCTAACAAAATTAAGTCAGGTCCTCTGGATGGATTCAAATAAAATAAAATAAAATAAATTTAAATAAATAAATAAATTTAAATAAATAAATAAAAATGTAATACTTTTTTAAATAAAATAATAAAATAATAAAAATAAAATAATTATTAATAACAATAATAATAATAAATAAATACATATTTGCACAACAGTTTATAATGGTGAAGATTCTCAGTCATCCAGGACACGGTAAAATAAAAAATAAAAAGTTAAAAACAAAACAACTGGACTTTATTTGTAACAGAAGACGTTTCGCTTCTCATCCAAGGAGCTTTCTCAATTCAAAGAACAGAGTGTGGGGTTCGAGTTATGAAGCTGACGTAAGCCGATTGCTCCATCACTCCTCACAATAGAGGTTGTTAGGTTTTTTTGTTAGTCTGACTCACAAATGAGCCACACTGGTCACATGGATGAAAGTCCTGATAGGAGTGAATATGACTGGGTATCTGGCCTAAAGCAGTGTTGCCAAGTCGGCTTATTATAAGTGACTTTGGGCTTGTTATTGCCTAAAGCCGGTTGCAAATCTTGTAAGTCGCGAGTTGCGGGGGGTTTTTTGTGCCTGATTTTGAACGTGAAGCTGCTTATTTGGGCTTGACTTTATTTCCGAGCGAAACTAGTTGATTTTCTCCCAGCGCCGCACAATAAAGCAAAAGACAAGTAGTAGTAGGTAGTTTGTCCCTTCCACATCCCCGTTTCCTTTTTTATCGCTCCCGCCCAAGTTGGCGAGGCGACAGGTCGTCACTGCACGATCTGTTCCAAAATCATACTGTGGCCGACCACTAGGGGGCTCCACTCACACGCAGATGTCAGGATGTTTTTTTTTCTAATATGTAGAAAAAAATTACATGTGCAAAATGTATTTATTTTATCAGAGCTTAAAAGTATGTTATTCAAAGAGTATTAGCATAACTTTGCTGTTCTTTATGTGTAATGCCATAATAAATGTATGTTTATACTGTTTAAAAACGGCCTCTGTTTTACAGAATCTGGTAGGTTGCCAGTTGGGCTTGTTTTCATAGAGATGGTTGCTTGTTTATATCACAAGATCTGGCAACACTGGTTTTGGAAAGCTGAAGTCCGAGACCTTCTCTTCCGTTTAAAGATGATTTCTCTCATTTCACACAAATGGCGCCCGACACACACACACACACACACACACACACACACACACACACACACACACACACACACACACCCCTCCCCCCCAAACAACATTTTATGATTCCTAACAACCTTGTTCCTGCTTTCCCCTTTGCACAGGTTAATAATATGCATTTGTTTTCCAACCATTGAATAAGAACCGGTCCTGACCCAACCATAAGACGCATGCAGCGTTGCATTTATGCAAGTAATGTTTTTCACTGGAGACAAAAATCCCATCTCCTTACTTACAGTCCTGCAATAAACATTTCACACGTGCTCCAACAACAAAAGCTGCACGTAATAACAGTTTACCGTTTCTAATTTACAAAAGGCCATAATCAGACATGAAAATCAAAGCAGTCGGTTCACTTTTCTTTTTGTTTATATGTTAAACTTAAGAATTTTATTGTATCCGAGAGAAGCCCTGAACTGAAAAATCGTGACAACTCGCCTAATTAATGACTCAACAAGTCATAAGCGTCCATGTTTACCCTACTCGGTGTCATCTCGCAGCTTGTACTTGGGTATTTTTGGTAGGACAGGATATTTTCTTCCTTTGCAATTAATTGCCTTCTGAAACAGTGACAGACTTTTTTTGACAAAGCGGTGCATCATTGGAGGTATTTTTATTCTACTCCCTGTTCCCCTTGAACCCAGCCACACAGTTTGTCAAACCCACACTACGAATATGTGAGGCTTGTTGGAACGTGGGGCAGTTTGTGCTTGAAAGCAACGCAAACACAAAAAGCATCTGCAAGAAAAAGGCTCTTCTTCCTTATTAGATGCAGTACAATGTATTTAAACTGAAATTTTGGATAGAAGCACATTTTTTATATTTTCTAACAAAACCACCATAAGGTGGATTAGAACATAAACTAGTGAATTATACTTTTATTTATATTGAAATTAGGGAACATATTTCTAAGCTGGGTTTTATCAGATGGCACACCAACATAATGTATTTTTAAATAACCAACCGTAGAATAAATATGTTTGTTAACTTGTGATTAACAGCTTTGTAGTATCTGGTCTACTTACTCCATGTCCTGATTTTTAAATAATTACATTACATAAATAAATAATGCTTTCGGCTACTTTCTGAATTAGTAAAATAGGACATTAGCTCTGCCTCCGATGCTTTTTACAACTCTAAATAATCTGGTTTATTGTTAAGCAGTGATTAGATCTTTAAAAGTTTTCTGTTGAGATTTCATACCTAACTTTTTTTTTTTTTTTTTTTTTTAAGTTCTTCCACAAAAAAATAATAAAATAAAATAAAATAAAAAATGACAGACTGGTTGGCGGAGAAAAATAACATAAACTTGTTGGTTTTAAATGGTTTAATTGTGCATTTAACATGTGGATGTGGTGGGACACCATGCTTGGTTGCAGCGTTAATCATCCTGAAACATCTGTGAGTTACCATTTTTATTATTTTATTTATTTATTTTAAAGCATTATACCCTCTGAGAGCTCAGTGTCTCTGTTGTGGAAAACATAATGATAAACCCAGAAAACATCAGGACAATAGTGTTAAATCTGATAACTCAATTCAATGGGTTCAATAAAACCTGCCGGGTTATTTTCATAACTTCAATATTGGTTGAGAGTTGTTGGGTCTTACCATAGATTTGGTTGGTTTGACCAAATAGTGCTTCAGAATTGGAACTAACTGGACCTCTGATTTAAGATGTAATAAGTAAGATGGTAGTAAAACAGCTTTTAAGTGGTTGGCTTCGTTAACAACTTGTATTTGCAGTAGATAATAAGTTTGAGTTCCTAAAATAACGTTACTTGGTGCTAGCTAGCTGGCACCAAAAACTCAAGAAACGTGGATTTTCAGTCATTCTTTTTTAACTCAACTTTACAATGACTCTGATTTAACAAATTAGACATTTGAACTAAATTTTGGGGTAGAAAATGTGCACCATTATGCTGGGTTAAACTGACAACCCAACCCTGCTGAGTTAAAACTACCGTATTTTTCGGCCTATAAATCACAGTTTTTGCATAATTCACATGTCCTACAACTTATAGGTCTAAGTGACCTATTTATGGATTTATTTTACCATATTTATAAACCAATATTTGCCAGAGATATGACTGTTTTCATTCAAAAAAAAGAGAAGTACCATTTTCAGCCACTTGATGGCAGCAGAGTAGTAGTAGCAGTAAGGCATGCCGTTGTGTCATGTAATAGGTAAACGTGGCTATAATGACAAATCCAAAAAAGTTCAAGACAAAAACAACTGGAATTTCTTTATTATACTTTACTTTATTATTTTTGTCTTGAAGTTTTTTGAATTTACCATGTCCTGGATGACTGAGAATCTTCACCAGCTATTAATGACACAAACAACTTGCCATATTCCCCCATCTTCGTTCTGATTGCTGAGCAACTGTCAACCAATTTAATTTTGTTGCACCGCACTGGCGAAATGCAGGTAACTTGACCATTAAGGTGCATTTATTGAGTAAAAGTTCAACTGCGACACAACTTTGCTATAATTTGGAGCAAACAAATAATTGTTTTAAGCGCTACTCTTGTTAAATTTCGAAGAAACAAGCAGAGTTCCTTCTTATTTTTTTCCTCTCTGTCTGTGCGCTCCTGGAGCACGGCGGCAGTGATTACTTTTGAAATGCAGCTGATTTGACCGTTAGTCCTTTTATTAAGCAAACGTTACACTGAGATGCACCTTTACTATAAAGTCGAGCAAACAAATAATTGTTTTTAGGTGTTTATCTCGTTAAATTCTTGTTAAAGTCCTCCCATGTACGCTCCCACGGCTGCCATTTGGCAGCCAATCGATTTTTGGCACAACACCGTCTCACATTTCCGGGATGTCAGCGGTGACGCATAATAGATGCGATGTATACGGCGAAGCAAAACGTTTATGGATATTTCCACTTTTTTAGACATGTTTGGTCTGATGCGACTTATAGGGCGGTGCGATAAGTACAGAGGAAATTACGGTACCCAGGGCTCGCTTGGTCCAAATATGACCGAGTGCTGGATTACAAATGGGGTTGTTTTAAACTGAACAGCTTTTAAAGTGTAATAATGGCAACCTCCATTTAAAAAAAAAGGAAAGAAATCAAAGAACTTTAACGATAAAATAGTTTGTGGATATGGTCTCTTCCTTTATCACAGAACAAATTGACTGACTTTAAAGCATTTATGTGTTTTGTTGGCTGCATGTATACTAGTTAGCTACAACACACATTCATGCATTTGCAAATTTGACATTTTCCTAAATTTGTTTTTCATTTTGTAATTATAGTTTTAACATCCACCACACCAGAGATTGAACCCCAACTTTCTGGATAGGAGACAAACTGATCCAAACCTTTTCCTTTAATTGGCAGTGGTTTTAATTTGTTTTGCTGTGTTTAATTACATGTGGTGATAAAACGTACTTTTGGAATACAATTCCAAAAACATAAGGGAAAGGAGGTGGTAGAAACAGATAAAGTTTTAATTTCCCAGTAATGGTGCTATTAATGCAGTAGATAATGGCGGTTGTTTCTGAAAGATGCATAAGCCGGTTCATCCCAATGTTTCATGGGGCTTTGGTCAAAAGGATTAAAAGTTCCATAAGATGCTGGTGTTAGAGTTCTACAGTCCAACAGCTAAAGAGTTGATGCCTGGAAATGGGGACGATTCTTAAAAAGAGCAACTGGGACTCCGCAGGGGGCGAAAGAGAAAGCGGGGCTGACCCCCAACTAATGATGCTATGCAAACAAGAAAAAACCTGGTGGATGGCTGACCGAGGGCTAGAGTGAGAAAAGGAGGATTAGACCTTTGCAGCGGAGAAACTTCAGCTTTGGGCCGACGCAAAAACAGTTTGAATAGTGTGCCATGCCTCTTTTAAGCCTGCTTTGTCCTTGGAGACAATGGGACTATAGCTACCCCGATCCAAAGCTCTGGTGATGATCACAACCCTTACAATACCACTACTCTTGGATTTAAAACAGTGTTTTACTGATTGCCATACATTTCAAACGTTAGGACAGCATCTTATCATCCATTTTATAGAAATTTGTGATAATGGGACTGGTGTTGGGGGTCTCAGATGGAAAGCAATCCGCTGCAGATCTACACGGATGAAAAATGCGCACAGTGAGATGAAGTGAGGAGGGAAATAAATGAGGGTGGCCGAGACCACTTTCTGTGAGTAATGAAGAGATATTGCACAGGATTTTAACTGATCCAGCTGCTGCTTTAAATAAAACGAAAGGTTTAAACGTTCTCTTAGTCATCGAACTTCAGGCAAATCTCAAGAGCTGCCCTCTGACCCGAACACAAACATGGGGGCGTACGTAGAAAGCATTTCTAGAGATTCACCCCAACACTTGAATTAGGAGAAGGCTACATATTATTATACAGTACAGACTAAAAGAGGCTAAATGTCTTATGTTGAGCTACACTCCTACAGCAAATACAATAAAGAAGGTTCAAAAGGTCTTGTAAAATGGTTATGATGCTGAATAATGATGTTAAAAACACTTAATAATTAACACATTAAGGGAAAACACAAACAAGACATTTTATATTTATCAGTGCAGACAGAAGGAGGACTGTGTCCTCTGCTGCATTTCTTGCGTCATGACAAATAAGTGTTTTATTATAGAAAATTTTATCTGACTGTTCAAAATAAACTTCCATTTAGCTGTCTATTCTAATCAGCCAATTTAAAGTATTTAAAACTAAAACTCTTCCGCACTATTTTTAAGTCTAAAACCTGCTGAATTGTTACTTGTACTAATAACAGTCAGCTCAGTCTGGTGTCCCTTTCTCATCTCCAGCTCATCCAAAATGCTGCAGCTCGGTTCTTAACAGGAACTTGTAGGTTTAAGAAGGCCTTGTCGTGATAAACAATAAATCAGTTAATTGCATGATAAATGAAAATCATCTACCTCATTTTCATTTATCGGCTTTATTATTTCTTAGTGTCTCTCTTTCTGCTAAAGACACTGGATGACAAAAGTCTCAGCTGACCAGTCTTCACTGACCCCTCCCTTTCTCTTTTCTCTTTAAAATCTGTTTTAATCATCCAAAATTGTGTTTCTGGATCATTAAAAGCAGCTAAGCTGAGAAGCTAACCTTCGAGCTAAGCTAGCAGACCGACCTTGGGAAATCCCTCAGTCTTGTCAGAGCTACAAAAATTCATGATTGAAACCTGTACTTTCATGTAAAAAAATTATCTGTAAAAAGAAGCTGAGAACTTGTTTCCTGATTTTTTATTAAAATCTTTGTGTGGAAAATGCTATGCTAAATAGCTTAAACCACACCGAGCGTCCGCCATTTATGAGAACTGAAAAACAGAAACAAGAGACAGCCCATGTCATGTCAAGGGGCCTCCCTCCCATTTTTCTTAAAGAGACACGCTACTCGCTCCCTCACTATCCATCCTTCAGTTCAAACAGTCTTATACAGCCATCCCGTGGTAAAGAAGTCACTACACACAAAAATTAACCAACATTTCTTCTCAAATTGGACAATAATTACAAATTACTGTTAAATTTTCAAACAATATTATCGTTTATCACAATAATTTGAGGCAATTAATCGCCCAGCAAAATTTTTTATCGTGACAGACCTCGGTTTGAGCATATTTCACCAGTTTTGTCCTCCCTTCACCAGCTCCCTGTATGGATTATAATTGATTTTAAAATTCTCCTGTTGACCTTTAAGTGCAAAGGCCTTGCACCCTCATATCGCTCAGACCTGCTTCAACCATGTGTTCCTTCTCGGGCACAGAGAAAATCTGACCAGTTGCTTTTGGTTGTACCAAAAACCAGGATGAAGCTCAGAGGAGATGTGGATTTTTCAGTTGTGGGCCCAAAACTCTGGAACAATCTGCCTCCCATCATTAGACAGGCCACTTCACTTCCTGCTTTAAAATATATCCTAAAAACCCAACTATTTTCTCTGGCTTTTAACACAGTGTGATTTGATTTACGATTTCATTGTTTTTGTATCTTTATTTTACTTTTGATGCTTTTAATTACATCGTGTTATCATTATTTATTTAATTACTGCCTTGATCTTATTATTAAGCACTTTGGTGAAAGCTGTTTTTTTATGTCCTATATTTATAAATTTGACTTGACTAAGGCCAACAAGTGCAAGATTAAAAAGCCTAATCTATCCTTTTCAGATTCAAATATTATTCAGTGATGTCATGTTAGTTATTAAAACGCACACAGGTCATTTACAGACTTTGAAGTTATTCAATTTTAATATTAACAGGGCACTTAAATTCAAACACTGGCACCAAGTCAAGTGTCACGTCCAAAACTGCAGTGCTTTTTATTTATTCTGACAAGTTTTATGACAAAAAAATTGTCTTAAGTAAAATTAAAATCCACTTCTTCATATAATTACCATACGGGGCTAGATGGGTCGATACAAATAAAGTATCGGAAGTTTGGGAGTTTTTTTTTTTTGCCTTCATGCAGCACCTTGTGAAGTACAGCAGTCACTTACACAGAAAGCTTGATCTGAAAGGTCACAGATGCTCATCACAGTGTGAGGGAAGCTTCTCTAAAGCTAAGAAAATGCTTTGAGCATTACAAATGAAAAGGACCAAATGAATGATGGGCACCGACAGCACTGCTACATACACCAAGACACGCATCAAGATTTCACTTACAGCTTGCCAAAGCACTTATCACCTGTCACTGCGACCAAGCGTCTGCTTGCCAATCCATTTGAGTGCTAAGGGGGGATGTTTTTCTTCCCCTCCATCTCATCACAGATGCATTGAAATTCAATCGCTTGTATGGACTCAGAGGGTTTGGGGAGAATTACCCGAGTAGATTAGGCAGATGAAAAAAAAAGGTTTAGCTTGATCATTTTGGCTTTTCTTTCTGTTTGTTTTCCCCACACTTAAGTTAAATTAAGAAGCACAGTCAAATCCACTCTCACCGTGGCCACCATGAAGCCACACACACACCTACAGGAGACGAGCTGAAAACATGCCTTTCTGCAATTCCTTTGAGAAACGAGGTGGAATCAAAA
The DNA here is from genome assembly GCA_031762355.1 of Hypsolebias martinsi. NCBI lineage: Eukaryota > Metazoa > Chordata > Actinopteri > Cyprinodontiformes > Rivulidae > Hypsolebias > Hypsolebias martinsi. The sequence goes on along the minus strand of JARVGQ010000001.1, from coordinate 36,940,286 downwards.
CAGAAAACAATCAGAAGAGTCATGTTTGAAAGACCACTGACAATGAAAGAGAAACATACTTTAGTACTAAGACAATACAGGTAGTCCTCGACTTACGACGGAGATCCGTTCTCACGGTAGCAGCGTAAACCGAATTTGACGTAAGTTGGAATGTACGTAAATACATGTGACGTACCTGTTTTACCAAGCGCGTAAACCGGATTTCGACGTAAGGCCATGGTGATGGCCTTCCTTTTCCTCGATGCACTGCCATCAGAAGAGTCCTCCTTGCGTTTTGGGAGCCATAATGAA
>JARVGQ010000001.1:36926935-36939895 GCA_031762355.1 Hypsolebias martinsi | reverse complement strand
AGGGCTAATGGCCTACTGGGATGCGAGTGACGCCGTCCTCCTCCGTACAGTACTGTAGGCCTCTGCCGCTGCACCGCGTACTGTATTCTTCCGCCGCTGTGCCACCGCGTTACGACGTTTAACGTCGTAAAACCGACGTAAAAACCGACGTAAAAACTGACGTTAAACCGACGTAAAACTGACGTAAAACTGACGTAACTGTGTAATGCGAATAAGGGAGATGCGTCGTAACTACGATACGTCGTAACTTGAGACCTTCGTAACCCGAGGACTACCTGTATGTATTTAGATATTTAAATGAAAAACATAAATATGTTTTATGTGGTGAAGAGATAAAGTCTGCAATTTTGTTTTGGAGGAATGACATTAACACAACCAGACTTGTCATCCTTTTTCAGACATTTTAACATGAATCAGATTGTATTGTGTGAATACTTGTTGCTGACTGGTTTTTGCTGAAAGCTGCTGAAGAAGTTGAAACCATGAAAATGATTCATGGCTAGACTGGTGATGTGAGCTGAATTTGAACAGCCGAGGTTTGCTGAAAACAGGAAAGCAGCAATAAAACAGCAGAAATGTGCAGGATAGGCTGGAATATGATGAGAGGCAGAATATAATCACACAATAGCTTAAATTAGCTAAATAAACTGAAATACGCAGAAAAAGTTGAAATTATTCAGAAGAAGCAAAAAAGGTATAACTTAGCAAAAGATAAATTTCAGGGGGGGGAAGCTAAAATTAGCAGGAAAAATGCCTAAAAAGAAGTTGAAAAGCAGAAATAAACTGGCTTTAGCAAAACGACGCTGTAAAGAGCATAAAAAGTTGAAATGAGCAGAAAGAAGCAGTTAAAAGGTTTTAAACAGCTCCAAGGGTTTGAAGGATGTGTAGAGGGCTCCATTTATTCATTCAATCGAAAACATGGCCAAAAAATGAAAATATGTTTTAAAGTAAAAATTGCTCAAATACCAAAAGTCACAGCAGGAATGTCCTGAATGAGATGAACGTTTTAATACATGAATGGGTGAAACAGCACAAAAATTGCAGATTGAGTTACATGCCGAAAAATGTTTCTCAATAGTGAGAACGCTTTATAAGCATTCACACAATAAACCCATAAACCAAACATGTGAACTGGGCCTTTGTAGGCTTTCAGTGCAAGACTTTTATGACACAATGTTATCCAGTAGCTATGTTTACATGCACAAAATTCTTTGACCGGACTGAAATGTTTTCAGATTAAATTATTGGAATGTATTGCTTACATGGGCACAATCCGTTCACGACGAGCGTTTACGTGCAGCGGGCTTGGTTCTGAACAGAAGTAGTGACATGTGCAGAGTGGTAAACTCTCCTTAAAAAAAACCACTGAAGAAGTTCTACTTCCTGTTTATTTCTGAGATGAACGTAAACAAACCCAAGCGCCTAAAATGGACCTGCAACCGGTTTTAATGACGGTGGAGACGTTACTCCCTGACTGAGCTACAGGTGACACAGATCATTTTGAGCTCTTTTAAAGTTTCTAGTAGAAATGTTGTCGCTCACCGACCAGTTCTTCTTCCCCGACATGCTTATATTATTAGCATTAGCCAGGTGGAAATACATGAGGTAGACATAGGTCGCACGTGCGCTGTCAGGTCAGTTTTTCACGATCGGAAAAAAAAAATGATCAGATCAAGTGTTTACGTGCACACTGTTCAGATTATAATCAGCATAAACCACCCGTCTCATTCTGATTACAAATTTATTTGGACCAAGCTGAGTCAACAAAGAATAATCCGTATGGGGCGTTTACGAGATACATTTTTATTCCAAATGGCCGTTTTATCCGATTACTTATGTTCATGTAAACACAGCTAGTGGCAAGTTAAATCAGTTAAAATCTCAACTGATAAAATTAATTCAGTTAAGAAGAAACTTAAAAAGTGTAAAAACGCCCCACTGGCAGTGGGTAACATAATCTTGCGGGGCTCCAGATACATAATGTGACCTGTTGCGCCACATCAATGACCAAAGAAATCCCATTTTAGGAAATGCTTAAGAATTGGGCCTGCCTACAACCTCAGGTATACCATAAACACAACTTGGTTTTCCTAACCACCGCAGCAGAGGTGACCATGATATTGGTCTCCAGACTACCATCATAACACAAGCTATAAGGCATTTCTACAAGACTCTGATGCGTTTCATCCTCAAAACATTATTACTAAATCTCTGGAGTGTTGTACAACTAAGTCCTTTTACGAGACCAATCTACTCTTTACAGGTTGCGGATTTATGGTGTTTTGGGTGATTCATTTTGGTCACTGTGGAAACCAGCAAACAATTGAGTTTGTTAGATATGAAAGAGCAAGGTCAACAAGTCGAGTGATGCCGGTGGCACTGGCAGCAATCAGAGATGAACAAAACCAAAGCACATAAAAGTCGTTTTCTTTTAATTTAAGAAGCTTGTGATTTTCACAACTGGGGAAGTGGTGGCACAGAGGCTAGAGAAGGTGGGCCTGTGACAGGAAGGTCGCCAGTTCAACTCCCTGGACCGACAGTGACAAAATGTGGGTTGGAAAAGTGAAACATCACTCTCATTTGCCTCTCTCCGGGTCCTTGCTTTGAGCAAGGCCCTTAACCCCCATCTGCTGCCCCAGGTGCCTTAGATGGCAGCTCTCTGCTCCACACAGAAGGATGTGGTAGCTCAATGGTCTGTGGTTGCGTCAGGAAGGGCATCCAGCGTACAAAAAAACAATTGCCAAGTCTTTGTGTGAGTTAGTTTGCTGTTGAAGGCTGCCCATGAAGAAGGGAGCAGCTGAAAAAAGAAGAAAACAAAAGATGTTCACATGGGTTATAAGATGGACAGAAAATGAGACCAATGTCATGAAGAGAGCATCTACCAGACATTACTTTGTATTGTGTAAACTGATCTTAATAGTAAGCTCACGCCAACACAAACGGACATAAAGAGGGGCTCAGGAAGGCTGACGGTTGGATATGTGTGAAGATTCAAATGCCCATCAGACTATGAGACAAATCAAACGCCGTGACTCTATTGTGTATTCCAAGTCACTGCATCGAGAGTAGCAGCGGTCTGAGCCCCAATTATAACCCAGCAGATGACTGCACATCAAACAGATTGCTCTTCCTCCATACTCTAATACTTCTGACACATTGAGGCTTAGATCTGATGAATGATGTGACTGATCCCCGACAGCCCACTCCAAGATCTGGTGACAGAAAAGGACTGTGTTTCTATGCGCTGCACAAGTATAAGGAGTTCCTGCTGGCACAGGAAACAGCTGTGAAAACAGTGTGCAATTGTAACATACTTATAATTGTCATCCCCATGTAGTTAGTGTGAAATAAACTGGTGTTTTAACGAGAAAACAAAGTTTAGGTATGATTATGCAGTCATGCGAATATGAAATCAAGTCTACCAATAGACTAATATATCAGTCCTTATGCAGAACAGGTATGCTCACGTTGATAAACAGTGGGGAGGAAACAAGGCCATCTCCGGGGGAAAGCTAGATAATTCCCAATTGAGCATATTGGCTCCCACACACACACACATACAAACACAGAAAAGACAAGAATGAAGATATTCATTAGGAGGAGACTGAACTCTAATTAAGCAAGGTGGAAGGAACAAATCCAGGTGTGGGTTGCACCTGGTTTCTAAAAATCTTCCTTTGTAAAGTTGCAGCCACAGAGAAATGGTAATACTTTTCCCTTTCAGTGATTGTGATGTCACCGTCTACAGACGACCCGTGTCCTCTGCTCCTCACTGCTAACTGGACCAGACTGCTAACAGTACCCTGGTGCTAAGGGAACCAGTTGTTCAGAGAGCCTGACTGCCAACAGAACCACTCTGATAATAGGACCATGCTGCTGTAGATGTATTTCTTTTTTTACCTTTGGCACCTTGTTTTTATATTTCTGTTGCATGCTTTGTTTTTGTTGTTGTTTTGTTGGGGTTTTTTGGTGGTGGTGGTGGTGGTGGTGGGGGGGTCGAAACGGTTCTTCTCCTCCTAAGCATTTCATTGCATTGTTGACCTTGTGCTGCTCTGCATATATAAACCAGACTTATAAGAAGATGCAACTCATTCTTCATCCTGTGCAGTTGTTTTTACAAGAAATGTCCTTGAAACCCACAATACAGCAGCAATAGTTGTCACTCTGCTCTGAGGGCATCACCTGTTGCTGTGAAGTTAAATCAGAGTCCATGTATGTCAATATCTGCACATGTGTGTCCTGCGAGTCAGTGAGAAAACGTGTTTTCAGTTGCTGGCGTTTGTTTGAATAGAATTGTGATGAAAGCTTAGGCAAACACGAGGGAATGTCAGTGGAGGTCTAAAATCAATAGACTGAGCCTCAACTGAGCCAGGGACCCTTGCGAGGGATGCCATGCCCTCTGACACAGCCTTGTCGCCTTTGCTCTTCATAAACCTCCACCAGCAGGTCAAAGTCAGACTCAGACAAAGGGCAGGACAACTGCAATCTCCAATACAAAATAGTCATAGTATAAAAGTATTTTTTGAGACAAAGATTGAAAAACACAAAACAAACGTATCAAGAAACACTGCCAGGCAGACAGATGAGTCATCTAAATGTGCAAAATCAAAGAAGGACGGGGACAGACATCGTTCAGAAGCAACGCTGTGCAAGAAGAAGCAAAATACTGTATATCTATTTCAACACAGGCAAACGAAGCAAATATCAAAAGAACTACACATAAATGCGGCAACCTTTCTTGCATTTTAAATGAACTAACTGATGCAGAAAAAATATTCCATGCGAAGCTTCACACACTGTCTTTGAATATATTATTAAGATTACAGCCTCATATTTTTTGGTATGGTAATGTACTGTGAAGGCTGTGGAAAGGCAAATGGTACAGCAAATTTCTAGACCTATTCAAGTCAAAGCTGAAGCGTCTCCATCCCCCCCCCCCCACCACCACCACCATTGTCCATTTTTGTGTGGGAAGCCAGCAGAGCAAGCCCAGGTCCCTGTTGACTCAATGTGCTGAGACGTTTTCCCTTTTACTAGTGCTAAAGTAGGCATGAGCACTAATCCTAAGGGGTTAAATGGAGCCTCCTCTGGGTTCTCCCTATCCTGAGAGAGCTGGGGGCGGCTGTTCTCCGTGCTTGAATGAATTTGGCAGAATTCTGGCTTCACTTTTAACAAACTATAAAGATGTAGCAGCTCTAAACCGAGTGGTGCAACGGTTAAAACATTGCTTAATTCATAAGGGTGAGTTTAAGCCCTTTATACATTCAGGTGATGAGCATGCATAAAGGAAAGGCTGCTCAAAATGATAAAGAATGATCTCGCCAAGAAAATTAGGTCACCGGTACACTTGAGATAAAAGTTTTATTAAAAAATGGCTGAAAAAATAATGGCTAAAAAGGGAGTGAATTTAGACGCAAAACATTAAAAAAGAAAGCGAGAGTAAGTGGACCACAGTGATACATAAGAAACTGCTCTTCAGCACTTCTGTGGTGGATTTGAAACTGTACGACAGTCAGAGAATACAGTTAATAACTATGCAGTAATTAAAATAAAGTTTGAAGGATTATAGAAGATAATGCACTGCCGTAAAGCAGTGATTAAATTGGACATGAAAGAGAAGGGTTTAAAAAAAAATACAGTCACAATGATGAATGTTACTAAGCAGGAAATGCTGGCAATTTCCTCATTAGGCGTAACCTTTTTAAAGTGTATTTGGCAGCCATTTACAATGCAACTCTGAGACTTAATGAAGGCACCTCTGATACTTTCTGCCAAAAAGGAGCCATTTTCCGTTTAAAATCACAACTATTTTCACACTAGCACAGAAAACAGCAGAAATGGTTACCAGTAGACTGGCAGTAAAGCTCTCCAGTTTTTTCCCCTCCCCTGCTGCAAAGGATATTTTACTATCTCAATATTGCTTTTGTGACGGATGATGGCTACAGTGATGCAACTTCTGTTGCCTCAAGAAGTCATCTAGCTTATTTTTTCCAAAACTTTTAGTGGTTTTTGACGGGTCAGTCTAAAGTCAGGAAAAACTGTTAAAACTGAATATGTATTCTCTTCATACAACCCCATCATGTAAAATATCAGTTTTTTTCCCCCCTCTTCGGGCATTTTCACGCAGCAGTTGCTCCATATCAAACTAATAAAAATGCACTTATTAAATCACTGCTGTTCACATTTGGTAGTCTACACAAATCAAACACAGATGGCTCAGCATAGCATCAGTGAACATTTACACACAGCAAGCTGGTGTTTCAGATTAAACTAAATTACAAAAGAACCATTGATAATACTCATGCATTCTAGTTTATCCTTGCAGTCTTGGCTCTGTGACTAGGCCTGTCATGATAACAAATTTTGCTGGGCGATTAACTGTCTCAGAAATTATTGGGATAAACGATAATATTGTTTGAAATTTCACAATATTTAGTAATTATTGTCAAATTTAAGAAGAAATGTTGGCGAAATGGTGGATGCTTGGTGTGGTTTGAGCTCTTTAATATAGCATTTGTCACACAAAGCTTTTGATAAATAAAATAAAAAAATCAGTAAATAAGTTCTCTATTTCGTTTTGCAGTGAAAAACAACTTTTTACAAGAAGGCACGGGTTTCAACCATGAATATTGGAGCTTCGACAAGACAGAGGTTTTTTTTTTTTTTTTTTTTACGAGATCGGCCTGTTAGCTTAGCTTGTAGCTTAGCCTCTCAGCTTAGCTGCTTTTAACAACCCAAAAGTGTGATATGGACAGTTAAAACAGATTTTAAAGAGAAAAGAGAAAGAGAGGGGCCAGTGAAGATCACCGGAATTGAGCCTTTTGTCAACCAGTGTCCAGTAGAAAGAGAGAGACACGCAGAAACAATAAAGCTGATAAATGAAAATGAGGATGATAATTTTCATTTATCATGTGATTAACTGATTTATTGTTTATTGCGACAGGTCTATCTGTTACTACCTCTGATATTGGGTCAAAGGAGGATCAACTGAGGATGTGTTATCTCCATTCCAAGTTGGTGCCTATTCAAGGCACCGATACAAGACACGGATAGGTCCAACCAGGCATTTATCATTCACTTATTGGCAAAAAATTAATTTAGTAAATGTTACATTTATGGACACAAATACTTTAACATAACCCAAATATGTTTTTGTACTTCTCTCATTGTTGATGCAGACATACTTAAGAATGAAGAACTGCAGCATATTAAAGAAAATATGGGAAATGTATTCATCTGTTTTTGCCAAATGGTAACAGAATAACAGTATAATCAGGTCTATATAATCCCTTTTTTAATGCTAAGAAGAAAACTTTTAGATTGCATTGCAATGTAATCAACCCTGAAGGGAAGAAATCTTAGAACTATGCAGATGTAGACAAAACGGAACCCCTCCTGTACCTCAACCTCGGTTCCTCCAGTGTAATACACACCCATATATACTTTTGGTCTTGCAGAAAGTTAACCTCAAAAGTGGAGAGAAATAAAGACTACTCCAGTTACTTCTGTTTTGCCAAAAATATGCTACTGACAGCTCCATCTCAGACACCTTGCACCCTGTTGTTAATTGGTGGGTGGATACTCGACAAATATTCCTTTCAAGAAAGTCATAAACGTCCTTTCATTTCAACCAGTCTTGTAATTGCCCCCTTCACCCCTGTTTATAAGCTGCTCTTGAATGTGGCTCCCGGCTGCAGCAAGACATCTGATATCTGAGCCACTTGGGATGAGAACTGGAGTGCTGGTGTCAGACCGCGAAGCATAGACGTGCTACCTCCTTTGTAGGGGTGATTGGAGGAGTTGCCTAAAAACACCTTTAGGTGACATTTAAAGCTAGTAAAGAGGCTCCAAGTTCAACAGGTTTCAGAATAACTTGAAGTGAAGACCTCAAAATGTCAACAAACCCCTATCCAAGTTTGACAAGGAACATTACATTAACCCTTTTTTCCCCAAAAACCACTTTCAAGTTAAGTTGGATGCTGTTTTTCCACCTCAATGTATTTTTGTTAAATAACTGAAGGGGCACAGGAAGGGGTGAAGTTAACCCGTGACTGTTACACATTTGAGCCAGCGCTGGAGGTAGTCACAAAGCAGAGTTGGTGAGTAGGTATAAAGTGGATTGCTGATTCCATAACTTTATTTGTGTAAGCACTCATCATAGCAGGAAGTGGCTGGCTTGACTGGTGCATTTTTAAAGAACCAGAGGTGCGTCTTAACCATATTGTGGAACCACATCATAAATGGCACTATGGCTGCTGAAACATTCCATTTAAGATGGCCAGAAGTGGAACTAAAATTGAAAAAGAAAGAATGCTCTGAAGGGCATAACTGTGGTACAATATATCCACATCAGTGGAAAATAAAACAAGAGATAATATTATTTCAAAAGGGACATTTTGAAATAGCCATGAGGATAAACAAAGCTTCCACACCTAATACGAAGGTAAACCTATTAGCCATTGTTTTCATATACTGCAATTGTTGAGCACATCCGATACAGCCCGACTGTCTATTATTAATATAAATTAGACTTCAGTGTTGTTTTCATCCCCCTGATTTGAAGCAAAAACAACAGACGAAGTGAATTTTCTTAACAGTTTGTGTTGTCTACAATATAAATGGCTGAAAGTGAGAGTGGTGGAAAGAAACTTTCATATTAAAGAGACAAACTAGGCACATAGAAAAATAGAAAAATGAACAGACGATTCAGGTTTGTTCTGTGGGTGCAGGAACACCTGACATGATGTAACATGTTACTACATCAGATGAATTCATTTCATTAGTTTGTTCTGTGTTCATGCAATCAACTATGCTAAAAAAAAAAAAAAAGCATAAGAACATTTTTGTAAAAAAGATTTTTTTTGTTTGTTTGTTTTCGGATGTAGTTGTTTCAATCAACTTTTCCTGATGTGAAGCTTTGAAATATTCATTACAAACCATTGCTAGAAACCTTTTGCACAGATAAGAACACTTTGATCACTGTGTTGGCAGCTCTGTAAGTCTTCATTATCACAAAATGCTATTGTCTCTAAGAAATGTCCTTCCTGACATAACAATTCAGACTATGAGGTACTCCATAATCTATTTTATCTCATCTTGAGTGGGCTCGTTTCCCCAGATAGCATTAATCCCAACTTCCACGGCGTACAACTCTAAACTTCCACTGACCTTTTTAAGGAAGACACATGCTCGTGATCTCAAAGGACTAAAACATTGTATTCACTCATATACTGAAGGAATTAAAGAGTTTGAAAGCTACATGTTGTCTTAAAGGTTATCTCAGCACTTATACAACAGAGTTGAGTTCATTGTGAGGATAAATACTGCAGTTAAACTACAATGGTTAAAATAACGCTAAACTGGCAAATTAGTTTTAGTGCCGAAATAACCTGTTATAAAGAAAAAAGAAAAGGTCTTCAATTAACTTTATTGACAATGCATGCTGGACTGTGAAAACTCTGTATGGTAATTCTCTTATCTTCTTTATTGTGCTGATTAGTGCAGTGGGGGAAGAGTGGTCTGTCTGATCTAATCATGGAGCATTGTGTTGGGGGTCATTAACCTATAGGGGGTCCCTGAAGTTGACAAGTCAGCACCCTCCCCTCTTTACAAACTTTCTAGAGCTCGCTCATCCTCGAGTTTCTCTGTTTTTGTGGACAACACAACAGAAACCACAAGAACAATCCAAGGAACCAAACGACAAAGAGGGAAAACAGCGGAGTGACTTTTGTTTTGCATTGCTTGTTATTCATCTGTGAACACAAAGCTGAATGACTGAGGGGCATAGCCAATGTTGTTTGGTTCTGTATCAGGCCTGAAATCATGTCATGACAGAGGAAGGGGGTCACCTGATACCCACACATCTGGGATTTGCATTAGAAAACCAATACCTTTCCACACGGCGTGCTAGCAATAACGCCTATGGCAGGGCGCTGCCTCATGTAACAGACTTCTGCATAAAGATTCAGTCAGCTCTATCAGTCAAACCGTTCTGCTGCCATCCATTTGAGGGCAGCTGTGGCTGAATGGTTAGAGCAGTCATCCTCCACTGGGAGAGTTGGGGGATCGATTCCACCAGCAGCCACATGTTGAAGTGTCCCTGGGCAAGACACCGAAGCCCTCATTGCCTCCGATGTGTGTCCCATTGGTGTATGAATGTGGTCTAAAGCTCTGATTAGTCTCTACAGATTCAGATTAGCTTTGTAGAGATCTAGCAATGCTATATGGATGGGTAAATGAGGGCTCAAGTTGTACTGCAAGGCGCTTGGAGTATCTTGACTAGATAGAAAGGTGCTTTATAAGTACAGTTCATTTACCATTCTGGGCAACATCATGACACCTACATTCACATTAAGTCAGATTTAAAAAAATTGAATCAAACCAAATGGTGGTCTATTTTTCCACATTCATTGAATGTGTGTTCTCACACATTTTGCAAATCAGAAATGTGAATACTCCAGCAACGCTGACACCACGTCTCATTCACAAAACAAATTTTAACTGTGATATTGAAAAGCGGCATGGCAACACAAAAACGAAGGGCCCAAGGCTGAGATCATCGTCGATTGCCAGTAGAAGAGGAATATGCAAATAAAGCGGAAGGTAAATGAAAAACAAAGGAGCAGTTTTGGCAGAAGCCTTTTACGTATCCCCTTAATTTGGCATTGGTTGAGAACATGCAAATGTCAGTAATGAATTCAAATCGGAGCATGGAAGAAGAAAGCTGGAAATCACTCTGTTTTTTTTTTTCCTTTGCAAGCCTCTGAACAGTTACATCTACTGCAAGCTTTTCAATGAATACTAAACTCATGTTACAAATAAAAAAAAAAAAATGAGCGTTTAAAAACAACAACTATAGTTCAAAGCTTACATCGAACCAATCCAATTGTGTTTATGTATCCTGGCCACCGGTCAGGAAAGTAGGGCACCGCTGCCAGCTGCGAGCTTCAGCTATTGACCAGAGCACAAATTAAAAAAAAGTTAATCAATTTTCTGTTTGAATGAATGTGATGAGAGGCAAAAGTTGGACTAAGGACAGTTTGATAAAGACCGTGACCAAGGGCAACCTTGACATCTGATTTAAGCTAGCATCAGGCAAGAGGCACAATAAAATGGGATACAGTTTTAGTGTTGTCTAAACACTGAAGCCAGACAGACAGACTGGAGCATGTCCTTGGGAAAGGAGAGCACCTTTCCCTCCTGAACAAAAGACTAACAGGGCAACAGATTTCCCCTGGTCTTGAGATAACAGAAACCCTACACCTTCGTCCTCCAGTGGGGCTCTTTGTACGTCTAAGAGAGGGTCAATCAGCAGCTGCTGACAGATGTGTCTGCAGACGATTTAGGAGAGGAAGCCATGTTGAGGTCAGACACAGGTTTCTCTGCTCTGTCCCCACGGAAGGAAGACATGGGGATCAGGACGGGTTGTCCATGATTGACCTTTACCCACCCCGCACTCTTGAACAGGCAACACCTGAACTAGTCAAGTTAAACAATCACATTTTCCGTTCCTTTTACGCCGTGTTGTTAAACTGGTGATATACAGGCAGACAGACAATGCTAGTCTGAGATTCTCTTTGTGTTTCAAACAAAAGTGAGAGTCACTCCAGCTGGAAAGCAAACAAATCAGAAAACCTCTAGTGGAGGTCTAAGTAGTTTTGGCAGATGCTCCAGGCTTAAGTGTCTGTTCAATTAGGCACTCCAGTTAAGATGGCAATCATGGTTTAAACCGGGTGCTGCTGTGTCGAAGCCGACGTTGGAACAGACTTTTTCCCTGGCCAAATATAAAATCAGGTTGTTGGCTATGGTTTTATTTCAGTCAACTCTTCAGTACTGAAGTTTTCACTTGATCGTCTGACTGAGAAACACATAAAAAGCTATGTATTCAAGCAGTAAATGTATTTTACTGTAATATTCTGCAAATAGTAAAACATAACTGTGACTCAGTTTCTATTATATTGGTAGTTTCCTCAGTTTTTTCCCCCCTTAACAGTCATCACTTATTACAGGGCAGCTGCTTTGTTGTGACAAACACCAAGCACTGGATATTTCAGCATCCCCAAAGCAAGTGAATAAAACCTCTCTAATAAACCTGCTTGTTTACAGAAAATTAATGGAGACCCTTCGGGCATTCAAAGTCAAATAATAAGAGAGGCTTGAGGTAATTATCAACAGGCTATAGTGAGCAGCGTGTACAAGAAGGAGTCTGGAAGCTGCATACATCACACAGAATTGATCCCCACTGGCATCAACAAGAAGATATTCAACAACCCATGAACAAAAGCTGCTCCATCGCAGCTCCATGTTCATGGCTGTGGGGCTCTGACTTGTCAGGTAGCCTGAGGGGGAAACGCTGGAGATGATGCAGGAGAGCGTGTTGGCTGGGTCAGCTCTGCTGTGCAGATGTTGACTAACAGCCTGACTCATCTGCGCCCAAAGAAAAGTAAAACCCGCTGCTTGGCTTTATTTAAACATGAAACCAAGGAGGGTCAAGACGCAGTTCAAGTGTGTCAAAGCAACTTAGGTTTACCATGTATTAACTAGAGATAGGCAGTGACTTTCATATACTGTATTCAAAGTCTAGGTAAAAAAAGTAATGTGACCATAGTGATCATCTTTTCCCCCTCACCAACACCTGGTAGTTGTTTCCTAACAGTCCTTTTCCAGTGGGGGTGCTTTATTTTGGACAAAACTCCCCTCCTTCTGAAATAAAATAAAATGTTGAGCATACAAGTGTCTAGTTCTGCCGTCATAGTTTATTTTTTAAAGGATTATACAATAGAAACCATAGTTACGGATCAATCGAATACAGTAGTCCCTCACTATTTCGCTGTTTGACTTTCGCGGACTCGCTCTTTTGTGGTTTTTCAGCATAAGATTGTACACGACACACGATCGTCAACTTTAGTATTACTCACATGATAGGGATGATACGGGAAAAACATTAACAAAATATGTTAT
>JARVGQ010000001.1:36908299-36925649 GCA_031762355.1 Hypsolebias martinsi | reverse complement strand
TCAAGGGATTACTGTAGTCCAAGAAAAACTGAAATTTGACCAGACAAATCTGAAGGGTCAGGGTTAGGGTTAGGGGAGTGGTGGCGCAGAGGTTAGAGAAGGTGGGCCTGTGATCGGAAGGCCGTCAGTTCAAAAACTCGGACCAACAACATAAAAAAAGTGCGGATGGGAAAGTTGAAACGCCCACACCTGCCTCCACCTTTATTTGCCCCACTCTGGGCCCTTAAACCCCACCATGTGCTACCCCGGGTGCCCTAGATAGCAGCTCTCTGCTCCGCACAGAGGGCTGTGGTAGCTCGGTGGTCTGTGGCTGCATCAGGAATGGCATCCAGCGTAAAAACAAAACAGTCGCCAAGTATCCGTGCGAGTTCGCTCGTTGTGGCGGCTCTTGAAGACGAGAGCAGCCAAAAGAAGAAATTTGATGAAAATGCACATCCCTAGTTTAATAAACTCATGCATGCTGGACGCCTTCACACAGGTTCACAGCTACAAACGCAGCCCTGCATTTCTGAAATTAGCACGACTCAAAATACTTGTCATGAATTATTCTGGATTGCTGTGACAACATCATCCAATATTCATTAACTGTCAATATTAGAAGAGCTTATCTGGTGTGTGTTTCACACCTAGAAGGAGACAAAGTTTTATAAGAGCTCCACAAATATCACTGAAAATGTTGCACATCAGCATCATTAATGCCAAAATAAGACTTTAAAGTTTTATCTGACTGAAATATGTCTCAGAAAGAAACCACAAGAATTGCAGATCCTCATTTTTAACATCAAATTCTCACTTCCTCTCTGTTTTATGTTGTCTGATTATGGGCTCATGTTAAGTGCACACATCTGACAGGAAGGAGCTTTTCTTCTTTCCTCCACTCCCCCTAGTGTTCCTGATCCACAGTGCATCTCCAAAACAGAGAGGAGGAGAGAGAGAGAGGAACGCTCCTCCTCCGGATGACATCAGCTCTATTGAAGCAAAGCTAGAGGCACACACAACTCCACATTTGTACTGAGGTCCACTCCAGCACCGTGTCCTCTCACAGCCTGCTGATTGGGAGTGTGTGTGTATCTGTGTGTGAGGGAGAGAGAGAGGGAGCCACCACCAAACAGCAGTGCTGCTGCAGATAAACCAACACTATCCTGGTGATTGAGGAGCTTCTTTATGTTTTGGATCTGCCTTTAAATCTTCAAAGCCTGGATTGGATTACTATTTTCCTGCTTTGAGCCGCAGTTTAAAAGGATACCTGTTACTTTTCCTTTTTGAGGGTTGATTAAAGAGGTAAGTGTTTTATTTCTTCGCTGGTACAGTCCTGTTGGGAGTATTTCTTTTTTCTTTTCTTTTTTTTTTTTTTTGATTTTTTTCCCCCCTCCTCAGATCCAGATGATTGAAAAGTGGGGAATCGTGAGGAGTTGCATAAATAAAAACGTATCATTCCCTTTTATTTTCACCCCACAAGCTCTCAGCCCAGTCAATAAACATGGGCTCCCGCTTCCTCTCTGAAAGTGGCTTAGAAAAAAAGTGCAGTTTTCTTCTAAACCACCAAAATTAAGGTTTTTCACCGTTTCATTCAGCTGCTCAGAAATGAGAAATATATGACCTGCAGCCCGTTCCCTTCCTGCAACTTGCTGCTCGGATCCTGCGCTGCATCCTTTCATGTCCAACAGAAACCACAGCTTTTCAGATGCATCCAATTCCCGTTTGATCATTTTTATCCTCAGCTGCAAAGAGGTGCGTTTAACGTGCGAGACAACACCAGGGGACCACAGAAACCTCTTCAGCATGTCATAATTTTGACATCTTTTGGCATTTCTAAAGCCACCGGGGGGGAATGATGTGTGGTGAATATATGCAAACTTGAAGGGATTAGTGTGTGTGAGAGTGCTGGGGGGGTGCTGTCTGGTGCAGCCTCGGTGTCGCAGCCCTAGCAGACACCCCCGGTGTGCAGCTGAAATTGCAGCGCAGATCCCGCGGAGTTTGACGCGAAGAGGGCGCATCTGGACAGACTGAACTCCTCTCCATCGTCTCCCTCTGTCTGGACCACTCGGATAAGATACGATCCACACAAAAAAAAAGATAATCAAAGCATCTTCAGCTGTGAATTTAGTTATTTTCACAAAGCAGTGTACAGTAAAATACAAAAAATTCAACTTTAGTGTGCACGTTTGGTTGCAATCTTTTAGCAAACAGTATTAAAAAAACCACCCAGCTATAGAGAATTGTGACATTTGGATGTAAATGCAGCTCCGTTAAGGCACTCAGAAATAAATGCAGTGTACAGAAAAACAATCCTGCGAGCTCATATGGACGACGACTGATTATTTATTCACTGTAAACCTCAATCTGCAATGCCAACTAACAACCACGCTCCTCCACAATCACACAGACTGATATTTATCCCATTAGACCAGCACAATAAAGTGGCATATCCCTTCTGGCAACAGCAGGGCAGGGACAGTTGTTAATCCAATTTAACACAGCCTTTTTATCTTGGTGAGACGATAAGGTCAGCCAGGCTTTAAATAATAGCTTTACATAAGCTGTGAATGGATGGTGGATGCAAACATAACTTCGGTGTTCACGAAGGGAGCTCGTTGCTTTGAGTGAGGAGAAACATGGCAGCCGTGAAGACAGGCCCAGTTCTTGTCTGATAGCTGCCCGAGGCTAAAGTCCCCAGTCACTTGTTTTCAGAGGGAATTCACATGGAAGATTAACAGCTAACCAGGTCACTACAGATGGAATCCTCCAAGTCGAGAACATTTAAAGCATGAAATATAGATGAGTGGGTCAGGAGGGGGAGAAAAAGTACTTTCATAAGACACTTTTTAGATTTAACACTGTAGGCCAGCCCTAAAGGGGCTAATTCTGTTCTTTTTTTTTTATAATTTAGTCACACAAAAACACTGCTTCAACACAAACACCGAGCCTAATGAGACAAATCAGTGGTTTCTTAAAGAGGAATGATATACATCTGCATAAATACTGTGGGAATGACTCACATAAAAACTGAATGCATCAGTAGGGAGGTTAACAAATCCCTTTATTTTGGCTAGGTGTCCGGCCTAAGAAAAGATAGGCTTCTGCAGCTTAACAGAAGCATTCATGTCTTGGTGTTTGCTCGCCTCACACACACATACATTTTTATCTTGCAGTGCCTACCACCCCCATGTGGGGAAAAACAATTGCAGCTGCTACAGATCTCTCCTTTCAGGCTGCTACAAAAGAGACCCCCGTCTGTCCCGGGCCTAGATGTTATTAATGGACCAGCCGAAGTATCATCTGTTCAGCCCGTCTAAAGACAGCACCAGGAGGCCACATACCAAATGTGTGAAACTCTCAGAGATTTGTGTCCATTTTCTCGTCTTCTGGGGGTCCCTGTGGACTCCAATGGGATCCTGAATTGTGTTTCTGCCAGGTGCCCTCCAAATTAGTACACAAAAAGGTCTGTGAGAACATGGAAATAGCACCCAAAAGACTACACATTGACAACACCTTCCATTTATTTGTTTTTTATGATAATAAAATAATAAACAAGCTGAAACCTTTAGTTTCTTTTACACACCCACACACACATTTATGGAGCCATTGTCGGAGCAAATATATATATATTAAAAAAGTAGCAGCTACACTCTTATGTAATCAATCATAATTCAGAATTATAATGTGAATTATGAAGTGTATACCAACATGACATACAAACAAAATTGATTTCCCTGTAGAGAGCTGTGCTGTGGTTTAAAATTAATTTCAGAGCTCATGAATAATTGACGTCAGCCATTACAACTTCTGCAGCTCCTTCCTCTCTAAATGCAGTCGATGTAACATTATTCTGCATTTTAGCCAAGAAAAAGTCATTATTTCCTGCAGTACTTTCGACAGGCATGAAATTGTTTCTATTTTAGTTTTTTGGGGGGGAGTGTATGACCAGGAGGCACAAAGTCTCCATCTCTGTTATGGCAGACTAATGTGCATTTATGCGTGTTCACTTCACAATGGCTATCAATGTCCAGCTTTGTGTGAGTCTCCCACTCTCTCCACTGAAAGCTATACACATGCACACACATGCACCCCCCGATGGCCAATTTAACTTCGCCAGTTCAAATTAAATGAAGCAGAATCCACTTGAACTGCGAGAGAAATCCTCTGTCCTCCTGGCGATGCTTATTAGAGCGATAGAGAAAGGCATCCATCACTAAAAAAAAATCTTCAACTCAGCGACTATTGCTCTCAAAATAATTATTTGCACACAGACGTAGTAGAATTTAAATGAGGGAATCCGGTAAAGAGGCTTGCCGAATTCACGGCTCGAAGCAGGAGATGTTTTGAATTTTCCGTGTGGGGGGGGGGGAAGTTTTAAAAGCCCAAACCCCCTCCGTGAGTCTACACGCTCCACATGCTTGCCTTGTAGCGAACAATGATGTGGGGGCCACTCTTGAAATCCGATGAGCATGGAAAAAGAGAGAGGAGAGAATCAAGTAGGCGTAAACGTGCTGATTTAAAATGAGAAAACTCTTATTTTTATTTGCAGGCTCGTGAAAAATCAGGCTACATGTTATTTTAGTAAGCGACCCTTGCCCCACAGTGACTCAGGCTGTAATGTAACAGAGTTGCAGCGGTCAGAGAGGTGAACAAATGAAAACCGTGCACCACTACTGCATAAAAAGGAGTGTGTCATAACCGCAGTAGTCTATTATCTGCGTAAGACAGAAATGCAGATGCTTGAATTTCATGAAATCGAATTAAAAACGCTTAAATGGAAATATGTAAAAAGATGGAGAACTTTCAGGTGTGTGTGTGTGTGGGGGGTGGGGGGTGTCTTTTAAAATTAAAATAGCCTAAGTGCTGCATTAAAAGTTCATTCCCACAGACAAGAGGGCACATATATCCCTCCATCACCCCGCCATTTTCAAAAACTCCATTACAGTATTTAATCTTTTTTCCCATTTATTCGACAAAGTTAGTCGAGGTCGCATCTGGTGCTTTTTTCTTTTTCTTTTTCCCCGAGACTCTAATCTACTACTAATGTAATAGAGGACTGAGAGCTCATGTTTAGATGGAACAGAAGGAAGGGGTGGGTGTTATTATGAGACAGCATCCCAGGACTTGTAATCAAGTTACAAGCCTCTCAATTCCCTAATCTTCTCCTTGTCAGGGGGGGGGGGGGGGGTTACAACTGTTAAATGGCCGGGCCCTCTTGTTCCTCATTTACCTTTGGAAGTTTTACAGCAGGCGGTGGCAGCAATCAGGTCACATGGATGCTTACATTAGACACAAAGCTATTGTGTTGTAAATGGAAATGTAACATTTTCTTTGGCAAAAGAAGGCAAATCTATTTTTACAAAGAGGAAACAGCCTCCAGAGCGTATATGTGGCTGGGGGAGGGGGGTTACATGAAGTAGCAGTGTGTAACATGAAGAGAAATTGTGTTTCATTTAAACTTTAAATAGGTTGCATTGGTGATGAGATCACTAGGATCTGATTGGATATGTTCTTATCATCTGAAATACAAATGTCTCACTGCCACAGATGATTGTTTTATTCTCCACCACAGGACTTTCTTGTAAAATACTCAAAAGTTCAGCTGTGCGTTGAACCAGAGCGAGAAGCTCCGCCCTCAGCCATTGTTGAGTTCAGGGTCTAAATCAAAGTCGTATTTTGCATACACAGACATTCTTCTATCGCCACGAAAAAATAAAAAGTCGTCAGAGAGAGTGGCTGTAAAAGGTCAACAGGCAAAGAGACCGGAACAAAGGACGGGCGTTTTTAACTTTTTATTTTTTTTTTAATTCACAATAAAAGGTCAAAGATCTCGGATAGTTTTCCCAGAAAAACCAAAAGTTTTACAAAGATTTATATGTATTCCTGGTTTGAAGAAAATTATAAGAAAATGTGACTAAATATGTACTTCTCTTTATTTTATTTTCCAGAACCACGTCCCAGGTGTGAGGAGGGTACAGTATGACTCAGCCTGCAGATGCATGAGAGAGGCTGCACCCACAAGGATAAGCAACTCGTCCCGTTTCGCTCCCCGGAGACGACGAGAACCCTGGTCATCTGCTTCGGGAAAAGGAACCAGATCTCTGGATTAATGTGTGTACAGGCTCGAGAAGGGAGCAAAGGATTCTGGGTTACCTGAAGACGAGTGCACAGGCCTGGATTGAGCCTGTGGCAGAGGGGATTGGCATGGCTCAGACCAGCTTTGTGTCAACCCATCATGTCTGCCTGGCCTGATGGCAGAAAGAAGCCTTTGTTAAAGCTCATGCCATCCAACTCACGGATCACAGCACCACGCAAAAAAAAGAAATAATTTGCTGTTATGGCTGTTGAGCTTGACAATAGCAGCAGCCATTAGGATTTTTTAATATCACCTGAGGGCGCACGCTTTTGTAGTGAGAGGGGATGCTTTTTTGTGCTGGCTTATCTGCCATGGTAAAGGCATTGAAGGAATGAGCCTTTGACAACACAGAGGAGGTCACCGTCCAAACAAGGATCAGCTCAGCAAACACTGACCAGGTCGGGATATCACAAGAAACCCCCACTGGACAAACTTTCTCTCTCTCTTTCAGAGGGGATAGGAGCAAATACAAGAAGAAATCTTGATTGGATTTTTATTTTATTTTATTTTGTTTTTATTTTTGGCTGCTGGAAGAGATTTACTGCCTCGTCTAAATAAGGTACAGCAAATACAGACCGCACTGGGTCTTCCCTTTTTACTGTTTTGATCACTTCCCACAATTATGCAAATGTATTATTAGTCTAATTAATGAAAAAGTTCACAATTTAGCAATGTTATTTTTAAATGTAATATTCTGTAAATTCAGGAAATAGATTATTTCACATCTTGTTACAGAGAAAAAGAAAGAAGATGTTTCATAAGGCTCAATAATCATGCTATGCCACCAAACGTGACGTTATCAAAATCATCTTGTAACCTCAGAAAGCTAGTTTCATCCATCCATGATGGATTGCAAGAAACTAGTTATAATCAAATTATTTAATGGTAACAATGATTTAAGGAGGGTCAGTTAATCTGGTCAGATTTGTAACCAAAGAAAACAGACTAAAAATATATCTTGCAAGAAACCAGTTATAATCAAATTATCTAATGATTTAAGGTGGGCCATTTACTTAATAGTTCAAACAAGCCCAAACTTTTTTCACCTTTATGCGCTTTGCACAAATAGATGTAGAAAAGGTTGAAAAGAAAACCATTACTTTTTTATAATTCAAAAATGGAAAAACTCAAGGCTTCAATTCACAGAGATTTTAAAGCATGTTTTTAATAACACATGTATGAATAAAACAGTTCAGTTTTGATTTCATGTTTAAAATACTTATTTTTAGTAATTTAATATTTATTAGAAAGCTAACTATTTATATGCTTCAACTCTGTAGTAATCATCTTAAATCAATTCATATCAGTCTATGGACAAACACAAGCTGATTATTTCAGCAGTATTTAAAAAGAGCTTCAGGCAGCTTTTAAAACACCGCCATTACAAAAACTAGAATGTCTCTCTCCTTTTATGGACTTACCATATACTGTAAATTAAATATTTTTTTGTCCTTTTCCACAGAGCCCCTTGAGTGACTAGACTGCTAGGATACACACCTTCAAGATGGTACATCAGTGCAAGTCCTTTATCCTCTTCCTCATCAGGATTGGGCTGCTGCTGGGTCTTGCTAACCCTTTGGTCACCTCTGCCTCATGTCCCTCAGCCTGTCGCTGTGATGGGACCTTCATATACTGTAATGACCGTGGCTTGACTTCCATTCCTGTGGGTATGCCCCTGGATGCTACAGTACTCTTTCTGCAGAACAACCGCATTAAGAGTGCAGGCATTCCTACAGAGCTTCGTAGACTCACAAACGTGGAGAAGATCTACCTTTACTGCAACAATCTGGATGAGTTCCCCACTAATCTTCCCCTTGGGCTGAAGGAGCTCCACCTTCAGGAGAATAACATTCGGATGATTACCCATGCCTCTTTAGCCCAGATTCCCTATATTGAGGAACTTCACCTGGATGATAATTCTGTGTCAGCAGTCAGCATAGAGGAAGGGGCCTTCAGGGACAGTACTCACCTGAGACTGCTTTTTCTTTCCCGAAACCATCTAAGTGCCATTCCTTCAGGCCTACCCATGAGTATCGAGGAGCTGCGCTTTGATGATAACCGCATCTCTTCCATCGCAGAGCAATCGCTGCAAGATCTCATCAACCTGAAACGACTAATCCTGGATGGTAACCTGCTCAACAACCGAGGGATTGGGGAGATGGCTTTCATCAACCTGATCAACTTGACAGAGCTCTCGCTCGTGAGGAACTCCTTGACATCACCGCCAGCAAACTTGCCAGGCACCAGTTTGGAAAAGCTGAGCCTACAAGATAATCATATTAATAGGGTCCCGCCTGGGGCTTTTGCTTTCCTCAGGCAGTTGTATCGCCTGGACCTGTCTGGTAACAACCTGAGCAGTCTCCCACAGGGTGTGTTTGAAGATCTGGACAACCTCACACAGCTGTTGCTGCGAAACAACCCCTGGCAATGCAACTGCAGGATGAAATGGGTGCGTGACTGGCTGCGGTCACTGCCATCAAAGGTGAATGTACGTGGATTCATGTGCCAGGGTCCTGATAAGGTCAAAGGCATGGCGATCAAGGATCTAACTACAGACATGTTTGGGTGCACAGATTCAGAACTCTACTCCACATATGAGACAAGCACAGTCTCTAACAATTTACGCCCATCCCAGCCCCAGTGGCCCTTATTTGTCACTAGAAGGCCTGCAGTAAAAGGACCTGACATCAGCAAGAATTACCACAGCACTACCACCTCTTCAGGCAGAAAGATCATCACCATCAGTGTGAAATCAAGTAGTGCAGATGCAATACATATATCATGGAGAGTGTCACAACCCATGACTGCCCTGCGGCTCAGTTGGCTCAAGCTGGGGCACAGCCCCGCCTTTGGATCCATCACTGAGACCATTGTGCAGGGAGAGAAGACGGAGTATCTGCTCACTGCATTAGAGCCGGAGTCCTCCTATAGAATATGCATGGTTCCCATGGAGACTAGCAATATTTACCTGTCAGACGAGACCCCTGTTTGCATCGACACAGAAACGGTATCACACAAACCATACCACCCGACCACAACTTTAAACCGAGAGCAGGAGAAAGAGCCTTACAAAAATTCCAGTCTGCCTTTGGCTGCCATCATCGGAGGGGCTGTGGCTCTTTTGGCAATAATCATGTTGGCGTTGGTGTGCTGGTACGTCCACAGGAATGGTTCACTTTTTTCCAGGAACTGCACCTACAATAAAGGCCGTCGGAGAAAGGATGACTATGCTGAGGCCGGCACTAAAAAGGACAACTCCATTCTAGAAATAAGAGAAACTTCTTTTCAAATGATACCTATAAATCACCTGCCTGTGTCCAAGGAGGAGTTTGTGATACACACAATCTTTCCACCTAATGGCTTAAGTTTATACAAAAGCCCGCATACTGACAACAGCATTAACAACAGGAGCTACAGAGACAGTGGAATACCAGATTCAGACCATTCCCATTCATGATATTGCACACGGACATTCATGAGGAGTGTGTGACTGAAACAAAGTGGCAAAACTTTTACAAAACACTGGATATTTAGAACTAAGGAAGCAATGTTCTGTACATTTGCCATATAATTTATATTTAAGGACATTTTATGATGATGGAGAACGTTCCAGTTGCAGGCCATCACTGAACCATCAGTGGATAACTACCTGCACTTCTATATTTTAGGGGTTTGTAGTAATTTGTACTGTATTTCCTTTGCTTAAGGTTATCAACCAACAAAAGAAACTCTGTGTTCTATTAAGATATGATGACTTGTCAACTGTGAAAGTGGGTTTTCATTGCTGTGTTGAACAATCAGACTTTAGGAAACCTTGTAGTATAAGCACAGGTCATTATTTTACCTTTGTGTCTATTTAGAAAAACAAAAAGGCAAAAAAATGGCGAGAAGATAAACTAAGGCACAGATTGTCAACTAATTCACAAAGCAGGCATGCAGTCCTCTTAACAGAATGAGCAGTCAGTAGCTATCACCACTTACTATGGACCAAGATTTATTTTCTCTAGTATTCACCTATTGTGTGGTTATGAATAACTAAAGATAAGGTGCCATGATTTTTGTTTCTGCTTTGCTCAGTGCATTAATTTGTTCTATTTGCAAGAAGACAAAACAGCAAAGCAGGATTCCAATGTTACTGATAGGATTGTAGGCCACAGCACAGGGCATAAAGCACATCAAACTTAAGGAGCTTGCTACTCCTTATACAAGCAGAGGTCAAGCTGACACAGATCTCCCCCAACACTAACTATTTGTACAAGCCAACAATGGCCAAATGACAATGGCGGCATTCTTTAGTACCATGTACCATACGTCAGTCTAGTCTTCAGGCCAAAAAAAGACTAAACTTGTTGGCTTTATCGGAATTCCCACGGTGTCAGCAACTCCTTGTTTGGAATTATATTTTGTATTATTTTTAAAATGAACACATTTTTATGTTGCCACAATTTGAAGTTTAAAGGTTCTTTACATTTGAAAACCAAAGTGCATTGTATGCCCTTTGGCCAGTCTTGTATGTGCCTTGATCTAATGCTTATTGTATTTAGCTTTTTAAGAAACCAGTGACTTTTTTCATACACACTTGAATATGAAAACATTGGTCATATTAAAGAATAAAAGTGGACAAAAAATATAAGTTGTCCCTGTCTTAACTCAATTACAAAAACAAGCAATAAAACATTCACTTCTGTAATTTATTCCCATTACAAATATTTCTCTATAATTTCAGCTGCTTAGCTGCTTGGCTAATTAAAATAATAATTTTGTACTCAAGTGAATACCGTCTGAGTGTCATACAGTCAACAGGAACACTAAAGGAGACCAATTGTACTCATTCAGATTTCAAATCACCAAGAACTTCATACAAAAAATGGAAATAAAAAGCAAGATACACCACCACATACCTATTAGCATGTATAACATTGGTCAGAGCGAGAAGTATCATGACGGAGCAAAAACTCAGTGGAAACACTGGCCTCTACAGTATAATGACTATCCCAGGGACCAGGCACACAACAATGGAAGTTGGTATCAGAAGATCCTGCAGGGGTGCCCATCTCATCAGGGAAAAGAACATACTTTGCCCAAAGTGGCACGCTTAATGACATGTTGCAGCTCACACAGGGAAAAAGTCCATTAAATAATGTTTCTTACGGCTGCTCCCTTCTTCAGGGGTTGCTACAGCGAGCGAACTTGCATAAAAGATTTGGCATTTGTTTTACACCGGACGCCCTTCCTGATGCAACCTGGGCTTGAGCCCGTAACCTCAGGATTACAAGACTGTGGCACTGACCACCAAGCTACTGCAGCCCCTGTATAAAAGGTCCATTAAATCTTATACATAATTAGTTGAGATTTGGAAAATTACATCATTTCCTGCCATCCTAGTGTTATTGAGATATCCATTCAAAACTTTACAGCTTTTGATAGATCAAAACAAAAAACTTAATATAGCACATACTCTGTGTCAGAAAAACATTAAATCACATTGTGTACCCAGAACGCTCAAATCTTAAATAAAACGGCACAAAGCTGAAAAACTTAATTCTACAGTAAATCTTCACTGCACATTAAGTATCTTTTAAAATCAACTGGAAATTAAAATAGTTCACTTTAACAACCCCCAGATATAAATATGTTCCATCTGAATGTTGTGAACAGTTTGTTCTTTGGCTGTGATCTTCAGATTTATCTTGTTTCATATATTTCTAAATAAAAAGGAACAAAAGGCTACAACTGTGATATGCCAAAGTTTCAGCCTGAAATCATCCGGTGAGAAGGGATGAAGTTACAACCACTTGGTCCATTTTTATAAATGACCTTATGCACAGTATAAGGTAACGTGCAGGATCTTCCTGTTAGCACTTGGAGTATGTGTTGAGGGTGACTCTCAGCTACTACTACACATAATTAGCAGTATCTGTACTAACTAACCATTTTGGTGTTGACCAATTAGCTGTGGCAGCCATTTTATATTAGGTTGACTCCAGATGTTAAGCTTTTGTAGATTAACACCCAATCATTATTTTCTTAGTTCCATTCAAATCTATCCAGTGGTTCATGAGATATTTTGCTAACAAACCAACAGAGTTCACACCAACAGTTAACGTCAACATTATTAGCAAAAAAATACTGCACAAGTTATTGCTCTCTGAATATTTGTCTGGGATAATGCTCAATTACTACCACACCAAATTGTACTTTAATATCTGTAAAACTGATTGGGTTGTGGCTATTTTTGTTTGGTAGAGTTGAAATATTAGTAAGTTCTAGATGTGCACCCATTCATAACTTTCTGACACTTTCATTAAAATCTATCCAGTGGTTTATGATATTTTTGCTAACAGATAGAACAGTTGATTGTAAAAAAGTAGACCTTATTTAAACAGTTAGTGTAAGTATATGTGGAGAATGACTTTCAGCTACTACTACGTACATAAGTTTTTAACTCTTATCTGTAGCATTGGCTGGAAGTTGGCTAAGGCTGTTTAGCTACGGCAGTCATCTAGGACTGAGCTATAGATTCCTATCTAAAGATTATATTTAAGTAAAGTGCTATGTGTTATCATCGTTGTATGTTCCCATACACAGGGGTGTCAAACTCACTTACAAAAGGGTGGCAAAATTAAAACCTTATTCAAAATAAGGCCTATTTCCAAAACTACATTAACACAAACATCAGATACCCAACATTTTGTTCTTGGTCCTTGGAACCTGTGTTCCTCAACAAGAGTTTAATTGGTCTCATTTGATGTTCTCTGTTGTGCTTTCGACACCATAATCAAAGATTACTGAATAATTCAAGCGATAGATGTACTGTATTTTACGTTTCACATATCATCTTGGGGGCCAGATAAGATGTCAAAGATGGCCACATTTGGCCTCCAGGCCTTGAGTTTGACACATATGCCATTTAATGACAAATTAGTTCTCTGCATTTAACCCATCACATGTTGGCTTAGCTAAAACAAATAGTAGAGATTTCAGCTGTTCTTGCAGCCTCAGATTCCCACCTATAATTGAGGTGTCTTCACAAACGCTGAGAATGGAAAATTAAACTATTTTGAGCATTCTAATATTCAGTAAAAGTAAGAATGTCTTAAAACTCTTTAAGATTTATTTTGAGCCAGAAGTAGATCAAATACGCCGAGTTCAAGTTTTTGACTTTTTAGTAATGAGCCTGAAGTGACTGTGGCATGTTGATCCCTTGGACACTGAGCAAGCCGTTCCCACAAATCCACACACCTGAGTGATAAATTACAGCTTAGCCAAATTGTTAAAAAGGAGCACTCCATTCATCTGACTTTCACTGAAAAAATAAAAGATAAAACGGAGCTGCTTTGTACGTTTTAGTTTAACAAAGCTGGAGACAAAATTGATGAACAAAACTCCAGACAATCCTCCGTGACCTCACTTATCACTCACGACCCCCTGACTCATCTGTCCTTTTAAAGGTTTCTTTAATCACTGTCAAGTTCTCCCTGAGGTCAGACAGCGCTCTAAACAACACAAGCTGCCTCGTGCATTTGTCTCTTCTGTGACACGGATGCACAGCTTGATTATGTTTTTCTTTTGTGTGACTTGGTGATTAAAGCAAATGGGGCAGCTGCACCGTTCGCCCCAAGCTCCTGTTATGCCCATTGTAATCTACTGGTCAGGCAGTCGGTCACATTTGCATTCCTATAGATGCTCACATCGGAGCACCCCTGGGTGACCTCACCCATGCAGAAGCTGTGCATGGTTTGTCTCCATCAGCACCATTAGTAGGATCAAAACCTACAGGCTATGACTGATTAGATGTCAGCAGGGTCAGGTCAGGCTTAGTTCAAGAATCTCAAGAAATGAAAAACTGATGCATATCAGTGCCCACAAAACAAATCCACTCATCAGGGACATTGACAGACAACCTGTCCACCATTAGGATGCTCCACTCCAGAAAACGCCTCTGGCATTTATTAAGTGGCATTCTTAACATCAGCTAAGGAAATATCTGAAGAAAAGGTCAAACGTCTCTCTAACGGTTTAAGTAGCTTTAGAACTATACAAAACACAATAATTCTAATTTATCACCTTGGAATAATTTTGATTTTGAGGAATTCATAGGTAGGTTAGGTTTATTGTCATATGCAGATCAACACAAGGTCAGCAATGCAATGAAATGCTCAGGATGAGAAGAACTGTCTCAAATTGCCAAAAAAAAAAAAAAGAAAAAAAAAAGAAAGAAAGAAATACCAAAGAATGCAACAAAAATATAAAACAAGGCATCACAAGTGAAAAAGAAATACATTTACAGCAGCATGATCCTATAAGCAGAGTGGTTCTGTTGACAGTGAGGTTCACTTAGCAATATGGTCCTGTTAGCACCATGGTACAGTTAGCAGGGTGGACCTGTTAGCAGCATGGTCCTATTAGCAGTGAGGGTCACTTAGCAACATGGTCTTGTTAGCACCATGGTTCTGTTAGCACAGACATTATTTTAGCACTGTGGTGCTGTTAGCAGTGTGGTTCTTTTAACAGCATAGTCCTATTAGCAGAGTGGTTATGTTGGCAGTGAGGTTCTCTTAGCAACATGGTCCTGTTAGCATAATGGTACTGTTAGCAGTGTGGTTCTGTTAGCAGCATAGTCCTATTAGAAGAGTGCTCTGTTGGCAGTGATGTTCTCAGCAACATGGTCCTGTTAACATCATGGTACCATTAGTAATGTGGTTCTGTTAGCAGCATAGTCCTATTAGAAGAATGGTCTGTTGGCAGTGAGGTTCTCAGCAACATGGTCCTGTTAACATCATGGTACCGTTAGTAGTGTAGTTCTGTTAGCAGCATAATCCTATTACCAGAGTGGTTCTGTTGGTAGTGAGGTTATCTTAGCAACATGGGCCTGTTAGCATCACGATACCGTTAGCAGTGTGGTTCTGTTAGCAACATAGTCCTATTGGCAGAGTGGTTTTGTTGGCATTGAGGTTCTCTTAGCAACATGGTCCTGTTAGCATTATAGTAATGTTAGCAGCATAGTCCTATTGACAGAGTGGTTCTGTTGACAGTGAGGTTCTCTTAGTAACATGGTCCTGTTAACATCATGGTGCTGTTAATAGTGTGGTTCTGTTAGCAGCATAGTCCTATTAGCAGAGTGGTTCTGTTGACAGTGAGGTTCTCTTAACAACATGGTCCCGTTAGCATCATGGTTCTGTTAGCAGTGTGGTTCTTTTAGCAGTGTGGTTCTTTTAGCTGTGTGGTTCCGTTAGCAGAGCGGTCTTGTTAGAAGTGTGGTTCTGTTAGCATTGCGGTCTCGTGAGCAGCGCGATCCCATTGGCAGCATGATGACAACGACCGCGGCAACTGCCTTCCCAGACTGCCCTCCAGAACTGGGTCTGGCAGACACAGAACATCCAAGGCGGAACCAAACTGTTCCGTAGAGTTTGGTCCGTGCAGGCAGATGGAGGATCATTCATTCATTTGCAAAGTATGAGCTCAAAATATAAAGAGTCAATCCTGAACTATAGCAAGCAGTGCAGTTCAAGAGTTTACAAGAGTAGTTTTACAGATAGGTTGAGTTTAATCTAAAATGAAGGTCCATCTTCAACATAAACAAATCACTCAGCTGAAACAGACATAAACCATGAGGAAGCTTGAGTCACATGGTTGTAGGTTAAAAAAACAGCTGATAAATTCAATGGTTGACTTATTTTCAATAATTTAGTTGTTTTAGCAGATAAACAATGGGTGAGTCTTGGTTACTAATCTTGCTTATGCTTTATTTATTTATTTATTTATTTATTTAAGGACACATTAGCCATCACTATGAGCAAAATATTGTACAGATTTTTTTTTCTTAATTAAAAAATTCTTATGTATGGTCTTCATGACTTTGCAATGTACTTTTAAGCCTAAAAAAACTCAAGATACATGCGAAAATTATCTCATCAAGAAATGTAGAAACCTATCAACAACAAAAATCAGCATTTTGAAATGATCAAAAGATCAAAACATGCTGCTGTTTTGTAAAGTCAAACACATTAAAACCCCAAAACGAGGAACATTTTGTACTAAAATAGTGCAGCAGAGAACAGGAGCAGCTGCTTTAAACAAGAAAAACATGTTTTGTTAAGAGAAACTGGCATCTTGAAAACAACCACACACATAAACTAGAAACTAAAAAGAGGTACTTGAGGTTGTCGCTCCCTCACATCTAATTGGATACAGAACACACATCAAACAGAGCTGCAGATTAATGAGCAATGCTGATAACATAAGTCAAGCCAAGGCCTTGAGGCCATGAAAACTGTTCTTGTTCCACTAAGTAAAAACTTAAAACGTGTTAATGAATGAGATATGAGAAAGAACGTTGTGAATGCCCCGATGTGGCGCATAGATTTTCTTTAAACCCAGTGCGTGGAGTTCATTCTCATATAGAACTGCTCCAAAACTTCTGGGTGAAACTAACATGTTTACTTTGAACGATGGATGAATATCATTCAGTGGTTTTACATTAGGATACAAGGTGGGCGGAAAAAAAGCATGATCTAATGTATAAAGCACACTTTCATACTAATAATAACAGTAAATGTCATTGAAACAAATTAATTTATGTCCACCGCTCGTGAAAAATATATGTAAATGAAGAGTTTAAGGTCACACAGCACAGAACTGATTTCCATTTCTAAATAACTACTAATTATCTCAAATAATGCATTATTATTAGTTAAATAAACTGAGTGAAATGTTTTTATTATCTAATATAGGGGCAGCTATGGCTGAGTGGTTAGAGCAGTCGTCCTCCAATGAGTTAGGGGTACGATTCCACCAGCAGTCACATGCTGAAGTGTCCCTGGTCAAGACACTGAACCCCTCATTGCCTCTGATGTGTGTCTCATCAGTGTATGAATGGGTAAATGAGTGCACAGATTATGTTGTAAAGAGCTTTAAGTGTTTTGAGAAGATAGAAAGAAGCTATATTATTTAAGTACAGTCCAGAGTCCATAATATAAGAGCAAAAATAATCCAAATCTAAACTCTTGGATATTATTTCTGAAATGTTTTCCATCACTTTATAGCAAAAGCAGAAAAAAAAAATCCAATATCTTGCGTTTGTTGCCATTTGTTGGTGAGAACAGGGAACAGGTGGAAGAGAACTTGGAGAGGTGGAGGTATGCACTTGAAAGAAGATGAATGAAAGTCAGCCGTAGTAAGACAGAGTCCATGTGTGTGAATGAGAGGGAGGAGGTGGAACAGTGAGGCTACAAG
>JARVGQ010000001.1:36877000-36888959 GCA_031762355.1 Hypsolebias martinsi | reverse complement strand
GGGATGATGATAACAGCAACAATACAGCAATAGATTTTCCTTGGACAATCAACAATAGACAATCATAAGAGAGAAAAACAGTTTTTTTTAACAAGTTAAAGCAAGATGTCAAAAGTTGCTAAAACAGACAGATTAAAAAAGTTGCTAAAACAGAAGATTGAACTAATTATATATTCTCTACACTAAAAATATTTACAAGCTAATGCTTTTCCCCCCCTGACAATCAGAAACAGCAGGCTTTCAAACGTGTAAATGCTGAATGAAAGCTTAAATACACCAAGAATTAAAATGTACAGCACCTGGCCCACCAGTCCATCTTTGACTCTGACTGAAATATACACAGGGCGTGTGCAGCTGGAACAGATTACGACAGAAAGATACATCCTTACTACAGAGCTCAGAGCAGGAGAGCGTCAATCAGAAGAATAAATGGATGAACTATTGATTGGTTACCTCACCAAAACAATGAGGCTCATTGGTTGACTGTCACTTAAGATTTCATTGCAGTTTACAGCCTCGCATTAAAAAAAAAAAAACTATGATCCATTATTTTTGCAGTTGTTAAGTGAAAAAGAAACACAAAGGAATGTTTGTGGTAAAAGCATGGTCTTCAAAAGCCTAAACGCTTGATTATAAAACACAATTAAACTGCTTTTACGTATTTGCACCATCATGATGGTATCATAAACTATCAGCTACAAAACAGAAACAGCATATAGTAAAAACAACTGTCAATCAGAGAAACAAATACAGTATCAAATAAACTTTAGCTTGAAGCTGACTGGGGAACCCATCAAGGAAGAAGAGTGTCGATCTGTTTGCAAGGAAGTGAGAACTCAAGTGAGAGGATGAACAAAGTGTCGGACAAGAGGTGATGACGTTTCCACCAGGAGACATGAAAGAAACCTTTAGCTGCTATAACAGAAGCAGCACAGTGAAGCCCCCTGAAACTGTAAAGTGTGAGACATGTTTGTAATTATCGTCACTTTTACTTTGATCATTTGAAAATGTTGAGCAATTGAAAAGGAAAATCATGAAACAAAATCTGAATTTTTATTTTTATCAAATCATGTGATAAAGTGCCCTTAAATAAAATAAAATGTGCAACCAAAATGTGTGACTGATGCCAGTTTTCGCATATGTTAAACAGCCAAAATGACTGAGAACTGGTCCAGCGTTAATCTTCCCGGACTAGGAAACGTTTCAGAAAAGTCGAGAGCTTGAATGTCTTTACGGTGCTTCATCTTCTGCTTGGGTCCTGATATTTACCGTAATTTCTGGACTATAAGCCGCTCCTTTTTTTCACACACTTTGATAACCGGGGCTTATACAATGCTGCGGCTAATTTATGATTTTTTATTTTTTTTTTTTTTGACAGGCTAACGAGCTTCATGCTGCCAAAACATTTAGCCTCGTCACACCTGGGCGCTCATATAGCTGCCCAATATACGTCTCTCTTGAGGGGTGGGTCCTCGTGACTCAGTGAGACTCCCTGTATAAAGAAAGGTAAAAAATTTGACCAATAAAATTACCAAACAGGTCACTGTGGCCATGTCACATCAAAGAGCCTCCCTCCCATTTTTCTTAAAGAGACATGCTGCTCACTCCCTCACTATCCATCCTTCGGTTCAAACAGTCCGGTGGTCAAAATAGGCACTACACTCAAAACAAATTAACCAACATTTCTTGTTAAATTTGACAATAATTACTAATTATTGTCAAATTTCAAACAGTATCGTTTATCGCAATGAATACTGAGACAATTAATTGCCCAGCAAAAGTTGTTATCGTGACAGGCCTTTCTGAAAAACTACCTGAGTAAACGGTTTCAAACTTCACCATTTAGCATATATAAGAATAAGTGTTATGTTTTATTTTATACTTTGCTATGTAGCAATGTCTCAGTCTCTAGGAGTTTATCTCACCACTCAGAATAAAAAAGTCAAACTATGGTATTTAGAAAAAGAAATGTTTGATATAATTAGTAATTGAACAAAGCAGTAATTGCTTCCTCCAACTCTGAGACCAGAATTTTATTATTATTATTATTACTATTATTATTTTGGACAAGAACCAAAAACTTACCTACTATCACGTCACAATTATTATCAAACCAACTTCATTTATGTGCGGGTATTCATTTTTAAAACAAGTCATGCAGGCATAGTAAAGCTAAACAAAAAAATATTAATAAAAAGGAGTGTAATACATTTAGAATAATGAGATGTAAAATTCCTGCCAAATGACAAAGTTTCAATATTTTAAAAATGAGCTGCTGATGCTAAATGGAAAGAAGCCTTTTGAATTTATCACATAAATTAGAACAAGGCTAAGGAGTAATTTCTAATTTGTGCAACACAGGCAGCACTGAATTCTCAGAATGACTGGTTAGTCAGGCCCTTCCACCTCAGCACATCTGCAGTTACTCCAGCAATATTCCCGGCCTTATTATGAATGCAGATATTCCTTATTGCAATTTTCCATCTTGATAAGTGCTGAATAAATAGTAAAAATGTCAAACCCTTGTTCCAAATCCAAATCAGTTTTAACGCCGAGTGTTTAGCACAGCACAGCAAGTGCATTAACATATGTTAAGATTGCTCATAAAGAGTAATTTTGCTATTTGTAGCGTGTACACGAAGCATTCGGGAAATTTAACAGTGAGGAGAATAAATTATCAGCAATTATGTGACAATTGTGACAAAATAAAACACAAGGTAAAGTCTTTTTGGTTGTGACTTATGCAGAAATCATAAACCATTTATTATATTTTAATTATAAACTGTGTGTCTTGTCATTTTTAATGGTATTTTGAAAATGAAAGGAAGACTGGTCAAATTAAGGTGCTAATGCTCTCATTGTGTTGTTAATGTACCTGACGGACTGGTTGCATTTTAGCCGCTGAGCTCCATTAGTCCCAGCCACCGAGCTGGTATTTAAATTGCTCGGCCAAATGGTTCTCAACTGCTAAGAGCCACAACGAGAACTGTAACACACACAATGAACCTCTGATATTAATTAACGTGGACTGTTCACAGATTTTATTGGCTGATGCCTTTTTAATTGACACTTGCTACGACCAACAAATTCAAAAAGTACACGGTCTGTCAGAGGACACAAAAGACAAATTAAATTCAATTAGTTTGAAGGGAACTGAAGGAAGAGATGTCTGTGCAGATGAGAGAAGCAGTCAGCCCACAAGGTGCTCAGCCTCAGACACAAGTCCAGACTATAGGGAGACCCAATGTCTGCCAATGTGAGATAAGAGCAGCAACGAGTCTGTGGTGCACCGCCGTGTACTGTTGCTTTCAGAAAATGGAGTGAAGAGAAAAGGCCAGGGTCAGGCATGCAGCGGGATCAGTTTTAAGAGAGCTCTTTTCCTGAAGAGGCCCTCTGATACGTGTAGAACAAGCAACTTTTGTTCTTTATTTACGTTTTCGAAGGCTTGGCTGGGATGAATTATGGAGTGGGCTTCTGGTGTGCAAACGGGTTGACGCAGAGGTAGGCCAAGATGTAAGTGAAACCCCAGAAGCCTTGCACCCCCAGACACCATACAGTATTTTGTGAAAGTGCTCTTGTGCAAGAGGAAAAGTCCTGGCCGAGTAGGAAAACTGGGGTTAGAACATGCCCTGAGTGAGATCTTTAAGGCCCGTTAAAAAAAAAGAACAGGAGGAAAACATCTGTGCAGAGATTAAGAAGCTTTGGCAAGAACATGTAGACCCCCTTCAAAAAAAAAAAAAAAAAAAAAAAAAAGGAAATAAAGTTTAAAATCACTAACTGGATCATCTGGGAGCCAGGAGGAAAAACGACTGCTTTCACCCTACAATAACTGAACCTGTAAAGGCACA
This sequence comes from Hypsolebias martinsi, assembly GCA_031762355.1. Taxonomy (NCBI): domain Eukaryota; kingdom Metazoa; phylum Chordata; class Actinopteri; order Cyprinodontiformes; family Rivulidae; genus Hypsolebias; species Hypsolebias martinsi. The sequence goes on along the minus strand of JARVGQ010000001.1, from coordinate 36,885,111 downwards.
GTAAAAACCACAGGTGCTCTAGATTCATGAATATATTGTGAAAGCAAAAAAATACCATATCAACTTTATTTATAGAGCACTTTAACACACATGACCAAAGTGCTGTACACATAATAAAACAATCAGACAATAAAGAATGATTAAAATAATTAAAAGTCAATAGGGATGTGTGATTATGGCATAGAATTCTTATCACGATATGTTTTGTGAAGAGTGGCGATAACGATATATATCACAATATGTTTTTGGTATAAAACTTGCAATAGGAATATAAAAAAAAGCATAGGGTGTCCTTTTGCCATCATTTGTATTTTGAAAACTGCTATGCCACAAAATAATCTCAATTAAGAAAATTCCACTACAAGGTCCAGAGAGTATTTAAATAATTAACAAATCAAGTATCAGGCTTCTTTCTTGTAGTGCAAAACAGCGCAAAATATATCAAATGTAGTTTTTTCTATAAGTTTTAAACTAAATAATATGTAACTCTTAACAGTTTCCAATATTCTCACTTAATAAATGAACAGCAACAGAGCAGTGTTTTACACTGAAAACGCTTCACCCTCCAACCCTGTAGTGGGCTTCTCCTTCCACTTTAAAGAGAGCGGACACAAAATGGCGACCAGTTTCCTCTGTGGCTTTGACCAGAGGGTCTCGCAGTAAAATCACACAACACCGCACTCTTTTACAGATCAGAGAGCAGGTTTCTCTAAAGCTGACCAACACTTACTTTAACTTTTGACCAAAAAATAAATAAATTTTGCGCATGCGTTCGAATGCGGCAACACTATGGCAAGCCGGACGTGGTTAGCTTGTCGCTTTGCTACTTAGCGCTCAAAAAAAAAAAGAAGAAGTTAACACCACTTATGCACAGTTTTCAACTCAAAAAAAGTAACAATTAAATCTGACAACTCTCATTTTACACTATAACACAACATATGCACAGTTTTTTTAAAAAGTAACGCTTAAATCTGACAACTCTGATTTTACATCAGACACATTACTGCGTTTAGCCAGTAGAAGACTGATCTCTATCGTAGGCGAAATGTCTATCGTTTCTACCATGTACCGTTTATACTGCGCATTCCTAAAAGTCAACATGGTGTCAAAGGCCAGGGGGAAGAAGAAGGGATTTAAAAACAGACAGGGAAGAGTCCACAGTTTAGGAGCTGCCACAGCAAAAGCACAGTCTCCTCTGAGTTTACGCTTCGTCTTCGGCACACTCAGGAGTAGCTGGTCACATGACCTGAAGGATCGAGAGGGTGTATACGGACGTAGCAACTCGAGACAGATAGGGCGGGGCAAGTCCATTTAGAGCTTTAAAATCAAATATAAGAATTTCAATCCTAAAATGTACAGGCAGCCAGTGCAGGGAGGCTAAAACGGGAGAAATGTGTTCAAACCTTCGTGTGTCAGTTAAAAGCCGTGCAGCAGCGTTCTGTACCCTCTGAAGCTGAGGGACACACGAGTCACTGATTCATGTATAAAGTGTGTTGCAGTAATCCAGACGAGTTGTCACAATGGTGTGTGAATATTGAAATGCTGCTGAGAAAGGAGGTGGGGGGTCTTTTTTTTACAGATCTACAGCAACATTTTCTGAATGTTACCTAAAAGAGGCACAGATGCATAAAAGCACAAATGCCCAATTAAACTGAACTGAACAAACAATTGGTCCAGAGTTAAATTACTGTATTTACTTCCTTTTAAAATTGTATTACATTTTAACACAGTTGTTGAAAAAAACAGTCATCAGTTGAAACAAATTAGTCGCCTTAGCTTTCGTCCTTAGATTTTGTTGCACATCTTCCCACACAAAGGGGGACAAACTTCTAAATGAAATGTCCAAACCTAAATCTCCAAAACATGTCCAAGCGTATAAAAACCTTTCTGTGTTAACATTTGCTGTGTGCAAAACATCTCGTTTCAAACCCAATACCTCTTCCCCTAATATTACTGTAAATGGTTTTCTGCTCCCATAAAGTGAGCTCAGAAGTGAAGTGGTTGACATGTTTTTACTTTCTTTTTCATCTTTTTTTATGGTTGAAGTTGTTTAGACAAGGCAACGGCTGAATGAGCGTTCCACAGCTTAAGTTATGCCTGGAATAAGACTCAAATCCAGTCAAGCTGACGTGGAGGCACCTAGGATGGAAGGCAGGAGAGAAGTGAAGATCAAGGAGAACCAAGTTGAAACCATTTCTTTTATCAATTGTCGTGGGGAATGTGCACAGACTTGGAGTGCTAGGACTCGGCAGAGGTGTCAGGACCACAGTTTTGTGCATGAATTGAGCTCATTTTTCACCCTTCATATATTTAGGTCTTTTACAAACTTTCACTGCTCCTTTCATGTTTTGTTCTGATTCAGCTTATTTCAGCTTCTTTGTGCAAATTTAAAATGTATTTTTTTAAATCAGCTATTTTCAGCTGTTTTGTGCTCCTTTCAGATTGCTAACTACGTTTTTGTGCTTCTCATAACTTTTTTCTACTAATTTCAGCTTGTTAAGCTCCTTTCAGATAATTTCTGTGTTTTAGCTTTTTCTGCCGTTTCAGCTACTATTTAGCTATTTTATGCTAACTTTAGCATTTTCTGCTAATTTCACATTGGTTGCACTCATGTCAACTATTTTCCAGCCTAATTCAGCAAAATTGTGCTCTCCCCACTTCCTTCTGGTATACTGTATTACGCTTCAATCTGCCTTTTATTTTTATTTTTTTTAGCAATTTGTCAAATGCTTTTAAGCTAATTTCAGTTTTGTTTTAGATAAATTCAAGTTTTTCATGGTAATTTCTGCTACTTTCAGCCTAATTAACTTCATTTAGCTATCAGTGTATTATGCTCTTTCAGCTTATTCCTGCTTGTTTTAGTTATGTCAGCTAGTATTTAGCTATTTTATGCTCATTTTAGCCTTTTAAGCCGATTCAATATTTTTTACACTCATTTCAGATATTTTCAAGCTAACTGAGTAAAATTATGCTCTCTTAACTTCCGTCTGGCAATGTAAGCTTTGTTCTGCTTTTTAGCTACTTTTGAGCTTTTTTTTTTTTTTTCTAATTTAAGCCTTTTTTTTTTTAGCTATTTATTTATTTTGTGCTAATTTCTGCTAATTTAATGCTAATTCAGCAAATATGTGTTATTTCTCCTTTTTTCTGCTAATTTAGGCTTGTTCTTCCATTTCAGCTACATTTCAGCATGTATTTTAGTTAATTTCAGCTGTTTGTAAGCAATTTCTTCCACAATAAGCATTCACACTGCATTTTTGCAGGAAATGTTATTTCTCATGTTTGCTTTAGCAATAGTCCATCATCACAGTGGAATTCTATTTTAATTAAATGAGGAGGGAAGTTAGTAATTTGTTTTATTTGCTTTAATACGTTAAAAGAAAACATAAAAAAAAAAATACCAGTGGCAGAAATGTGACGAAAGCACAGGTAAGACTAAAAAGTCAGATGTTGCATTCCCACAAATCTCCCAGGAATGACCTGAACAGGTGAGTGATGTCTCACCCACACCGGGCCCCTGAAAGTCTTTATTTTCTGTCGTTGATCTGCACATTTTATTATAAACACAATCCAAATTTATTTTTATTTTTATTTTTTGTATTGTGTTAGGCAGTTAGAAAAAATTATCAACTGAAATATTCAGGTAAGAACTGAAATTACAAATTGGCTTAGAAAATTACTGATGCATATCTGCTGTTTTGTTATAAATTAAAATAGTGCACACTTACAACCTAGTCCTGCCAATATATTTTGCATGTTCAAACAAAAGATGAGCTATAGCAGTTATGCTAAAGTTAAATCAATGTTAACCACCAAATCCGTGAAACCAAACATGTTCCTGGTTTTTTTGGTATTTTATTTCGCATTATAATGTAGCCGTTTTTGTTTTTATATAATTTCTTCTACTTATTTTTCAGTTTATATACTTTTTTATATGATTGTCTATTGTCATCTGTACCTCATCTGTGTTCGTTGTTTAAAACAGGTCACTCTTGTAAATGAGTCCCCGTGTCTCAACGAGACGAACCTGTAGAAACAAAGGTTGAATGAATACTCAGGTTTAAGTATTCATGTCTGGTAAACAACCATTGTAATGTCAAATCTGAAGTTATTCTAAAGTACAACATTTGGTGTTAAGGACAGTCTTTTCAGCAGGCGATAGCACAATATGGCAATTTTATTTTCTAGCAAGCTACAGCTAGATAATGTCACGTCACAATGGAACCTTAACATAAATGGATGCAACATGTTTTTTGTCAAAGTTATTGCTGTTAACCGATGACACATGAGCTCATCTCAAATGGGGAAATAAGAATTCTCTCTGTAGAGGTAAGATGAGAAAAGATTAACCTAAAACTAATGAATGATGTATTAAGAAAATAACTTTACTTTTAACTGATGATAGGTGTAGATAATAAAGACAAGATTAAAGTATTACAGTCAACATTTAACACTATCAATACACAATGAAAAAATAAACACATTTCAGCACAACTAATTAGATCATTTGACCAGTAAACTCATAAACCCACTATGCAAACATCACAGAATATCTCTTACAATAATATTTGATCACACGTTAAAACTGATACCTGAGTGTCATCGGGGTGCAGCAGAAGGACATTTTTCTTAGAGGACCAACAAAAAGTAAAGCCCAGAGGCTCAGGACCTCAAGCTGAGAGAGCAGAAGATACTCCTGGCTGGCTCTATACAGTCATTAACCTTTCTCCATCAAGGAAGGCCAAGTGCTTTCTTCTGTTAGTCTATTCACACACTTCATTAACAAGCTCCCTTTCAAACGAAGTCCCATTTCAAGCTTGCTTTTTGTTAATAAGAAGCAAGTTTAACCTCAAAAAGAACCTCTTTTGCGTTTACTTTTAAATATTGCTCGATGTAAATTCATTTAGCAGAAACTACACTGTCCAAGATGAGCATAAAAAATAAAAATAAAAAAACAACAACATTGCAGAGTAATTGTGAATGTATTTGTGCTGTTTTCCCAGTGTGAAAGCTGCTGTTTCAACTGGATTTCATAACAGTTGCCGTTTCTAATTAACTTCAGTTTCTGAGGGATTTGGACAAACTACCATAAATGAAGACTTGCTAAACGGAAGGTTGTAAGAGACTTCTCAGCCACAAAAAAAAATAACCTTGAATGTTTGTTTTTTAAATCCAAAATGTAACAAGTTTATAAAGCAATGTCTTTAACAATATGTTTACCGTATTTTTTGGCCTATAAGTCAGAGTTTTTTGCATAATTTGTATGCCCTGCGACTTATACGCCAAAGCGACGTATTTTTCGATTTTTCCCATATTTATAAACTAATTATTGGCTGAGATATGACCATTTTCATTCATTCTGACTGAAAAATATTAAACACTACCATTTGTAGCCGCTAGATGTCACGCTAGTAGTAGTATGGCAAGCCATTGTGTCATGTAGTAGGTGAAAGTGGCTATTAATGACACATTCGGCTTGCCACAGCCTGCTACCTTCGTCCAGCTCGCCTGGAGCAACTGTCAAATCAGCTTCAATTTGCTGCGCCGCCCCAGCATAATGCAGCTAATTTGACCATTAAAGTGCATTTATTAAGCAAAAGTTCAATTGAGACACACCTTTACTATAAAGTCGAGCTAAAAAAAAAATCATTGTTTTAGGTGGTTAACTTGTTAAGTTTCGAAGAAATACACAGCAAGTCCTCCTGTGCACACTCCTACTTCTGCATATTGGCTTTTGAAATGCAACTAATTTGACCATTTAAGTGCATTTGTTAAGCAAAAGTTAACCTGAGCCAAACCTTTGCTCTAATTTCGAGCAAACAATTAATTGCTTTTAAGTGATAATTGTGTTACATTCTTACTCTAGGTGTCTGTCATTGTCTATTCCTTAGTGTTTGTATATCAGTCTCTGTTGTCTGGGCATTGTTCTGGTATGGTTTCCTGTTCCTGTTGTCCCCCGTGTCTCCACATCCGTTGTGTAAGTTTTCCTGCCACGTCAGCTTTTGTTTTCAATTAATAAATATTATTTCTTATTTTATCTTTCAAATTTCCCTGTGTCTGCCTGCATTTGGGTTCAACCACCACCAGCTCGCGACATAAAAAGCTTGAGCATGAGGTGTACAGTAATAATACAGTGTGTCGGTAAACTGCAAGACTATTTTCTAAAAACCTATGTGGATTTTATGGAATCAAGTAACTCAGAGGTCAAACCACAGCTGGCCTATTGAAAAACTAATCAATAAAAATAGATATGAGAGCTTATATTTTGGTTAATCTTTAAAGGATTACTTCACTAAATGCATCTCACTTAGCATCTTATTCATTCATCATCGCCTCTGATAGTTGCACACTGCCTTAGCCATTTTCTTTTTGTATGCAGCGCCACTTTAGTTTCAAAGAAACATCAGAAATTACACTTGATTCAAGTTTGCATCAATGTATGCCACCTGCACTCTCCTCAAAGCTGCTCGCTGCAACCTTACATGACAGTAAGTGCAGCTTTAGGAGGACGCTAGCCTTGAAAATGTCCTTTGACTTGAGGGACCAGAGGTATTCATAACAGAGACTTCATTAACTCCCACCTCTAGTCTCTGAAGTGTAATTAAACAAGACGGTTAATGTTCGGTGTCATTATTCTCTACAGGGTTTGGGGATGAATGCACAGAAATGAAGTGCAGAGGTTTAATTAAATTTATAGTTTGAAGACAAATGTTTATAGCTGCTTTCCTCTAAAGTCAGCTATAACGTGGTGTTACATCGATGTACTGGACACACGTAGGACCTTGTCACATACAATGATATAAGTTTATATATTAACACTTTTTTTTATTCAAAGGGCAAAATGAGTTAATGTTATCTTGATGAGGGTCAAGTGGAGATTAAAAAGTCATCGTCAAACAGCAAACCACGGTCCGGATCCAGACACAAATGAAGTCCTAGCTTGAGCTAGACTGACTTAAATCTCAGTAGAACGTTAACTTTTTTTTAAACTTGTGTACATTTTCTTGCATTTACAGTAATTAATTCTCTAAGCAGCACAACCTTTTTTTTTTTTTTTTTTTTTCAGGCATTCACTTTAATTAATTTGAGCTGGTTTCCCGTTGCTTCTTTCTGCAGAAAGAGGCACAACCACAGAAAGGTACAAGTCTGAGGAAAATAATTCAAAGGGTGAAGAAAATTGACTGCTGTCACTAAAAGCAAAAAAGTTGAGAAGGTCATTCTTATCCGTACAGAACAGACTCATGTCTATTCTTCCTGCTGAGCATTTAACTCTTTGTCAAGTATGATAAGAGATGGTCGTGACTAATAAAATATGCCATCTAAATTGTTAGAAACGAATCACAATCTATTTGAGCAATTATAACAAATTAAAGTGTAGCATTCCTTGAAGGAATTCAGCACCTTTCACTTTTCATGCCAGAGTTTTAGACAAAGATCATCTCATGACGAATAGCAGTTGCCGTTTTGGTTAAACCTTAAAAGTGGCATTATGGGTGACCTCATGCGATAAAGCATAATCTTGTGCGATCTCACATAATCTATTAGCACTTGGAGTATGAGTTGTGCATAACTCAGCAACTGCTACACCATATTTAGCTCAGAATCTGTAAAATAGTCTCAGTTTAAGCCATTTTTGTGTAGGCTAAGACCATCTTGAATTGGGTTGGCTCCAAAAGTTAATCAGTTGTAAATGTACAGCATACAGTTATTTTCTGAAAGTTTCATTGAAACTGTCCAGTGATTTGAGTATTTTGCAGAGCAAATCAATTAGCTCTGAAAACATAACTCAGGGATCAGTCTCAGCTACGAATATACCAAATTTGAGCTCAAAATCTCTAAAACTGAAAGTTTTATAGCCATTTTGGCATTTGCAATTCACCTTGGTAATCTGAACATGACAAGACAAGACAAGATAAAATAAGATAAGACAAGACAAGATAGAAAAGACAAGACAGTATAAGACAAGATAAGAAAAGATAGATAAGACAAGATAAGTAAAGATAGATACGACAAGATAAGAGAAGACAAGATAAGATAGATACGACAAGACAAGATATAATTCGAAAATTCCAATTCCCCAAAAATGTATTCATTTCATTTAAAATACAAAAAAT
>JARVGQ010000001.1:36830820-36844326 GCA_031762355.1 Hypsolebias martinsi | reverse complement strand
CTACTACTTACTGCTTGTACTACTATTCCTACTTTGCGGTTTTTCACTTATCGTGGGTCTTCAAGGTATGGATCTCCTGCAAGGTATGGGTCTCCTGCAATAAACGATGGACTGCTGTCACGGTAGGGGAAACACTGTAGAGATTTGTAAAACACAACTTTGATATACCTTTTATGTTGTTTGTTAGAAGTTATATTTGTAAACCACAACTATTGATAATTTATATTTTAAAAGTACCCTCTTGTTCTTTATTCATTAAAGAAGAAGAAAAAAGTTCCATGTCTTTGTATAAAATTGAGAAATGTGTTCTCTGCATTTAACCCATCACACCTGAGATACACCCAGGTGGAGCAGTGGGCAGCTATGTATGTGCCCGGTGAGAAATCAGGGACTGGGTGTTTTGCTCAGGGACACCACGACCTGTGGGCATGGCAGGGAGTCTAACCGCAACTTTCTAGTCCCAAGTTGGTTGCCCTACCTCTACACCATCTCGGGCCCAACACTCTACTGGCCAAATAATAACCCAGTTATATTAATCAAAACCTATTTCCACCTGGTTTTAATGTTACCTCCCCTTTTCCTGGCTGAGCCGGGTTGTAACATTTGAAAAATCAGACATTCCTTGCAGGAACGCAAATCACCCGCCGCCTTTCACGACCGTTTTAGATGTTGGTCGCCACAGCCCCATCTTGCATCTTGTTTTAACGCTCAGCATGCGTGATTGTAACTGTGAACAAGTTAGTTAGTTCTGGGTTGGTAACGACAGATTAGCTGTGGCAGCCATCTTGAACTGGGTTGACTCCAAATGCCACCCAGTTGTAGTTGTACCTTCAATAATTCTGTCCTGACGGTTTAATAAAAATCCACTCAAAGGCTCATGAGGTACTTTGCTAACAGACAGAGTTAATTCCAATAGTTAATGGCAAAGTTTTCAATACAGAACCTGTTCAATCATTCAGTGCTCAGAGTCTATGTTAGGAATGACTTTCAACTACTACCACACCACATGAGCTCAGTATCTTTTTATTGGATATGATTGCTTAGGCGTGGCTGCCATCTTAAATGAGACTGACTTTAGTGTTTAATATATATTGAGAGTTTCATTCAAATGTATCCAGTGGTTCTAAAGATGTTTTGCTAACGGAACAAACATACACAGACGTTGTTTCGCTGTTGGTGGCGGGCAACAAAGACCACAGTGGATCTTCTAATCAACCTCCTCAACCCTGAAGCCACAGCTGTTTTACACCCGAAGAACAGCACGAACTGATGGCAGTGAAACCACCGCAGAACACTTTCTTCACTTTTAATAACCCGAATCAGCTCAACGTGATTATTGGGGCTGAGTTCAGATTTGATTAGCTAATTAAAGTGAAAGAACAAAATGTGTTTCCAAATAGCATCTCCACAGGTTGCAGATTCAGTATCTTAAGTCAGGAATCCTCATGTGGTGATTTATGTTGGGTTTTTTTTATTCCCTCAAACAAAATTAAAATAAAATATCGAATTAGGGTCTACTAATGGAGAACTTAATGTGTAGTTAAGTACCCAAGAAGAAAGGCCTCTAAATTACAAGGAAAAACCAACTTTTCTAATGAGTAATGTCTAATACTAAAGAGGGTCATGGGGTTTTAATAAAAACAGATAGGAAGGATAAGGAGCTCCTTAACAAGAAAATGGCAATTAAAAACAGATATGATGAAGGATGCAACGACTCTGAGCTCATACCCCAAAAAAAAGGTATCATCTGCATATAAGGCTACAATGCATAATTATTAATTCATCAAAAGTTGCAATTATCAACTGATAAAGTCATATTTCATAAATCTAAGTAGGGTATTCTAAATCAGGAAGACAAAGACTAACTTTGTATGAAAACTTTACCAAAGTAAAATGAATAATAAGCAGAACAGAGGAACTCTACCGTAACCAAGCCAGGACCAACTTACCTGGGAGGAAGAAAACTACCGGTACAAATTTAAAGAAGCCAAATAAAAGAATGGGTGTGGAGATTTTCTCCTTTAAACACATAAAAAGGGATCTCAGATTAAAAGGGGGGGGGGTGTCACAAAAGGGTGGAAAATCTTAAAAAAAAAAAAAAGGAACTCAAGACACCCAGATATTGTAAATGCACCTCTAAGAGAAGCAGGCAAATTAACGTGAAGCAAAACGAATGCTAATGTATGCAGATTCCTGTATTTTTTTTAAACCTTTGGTCTTTTAAAACTGCAGGCGGACAAACATCAAGCTAGTTAAAATTCATGAAACTTTGGTTTTTTTTAGGTTTTAATTTATCATCTTGCAGAGAACTCCTCAGACAACCTTTTACTTCTCCCACTCAAGCTCTGCCAATCGAACATCCGTCAGGATCACGTCAGACAAAGATGTATGTTCTGTGACAGAATGCTGTCCGGCATCGCTCCCATCAGTCTCTCATGTCTGCTTTCATCACAGGATTAGAATTACCACCACTTACAACTGCATGTTCTCAAAAGTGCTAGACATATCAGAACATGCATATAACAGATACATTACAGCGCTTGCATTCCTTGAAGGAATGTATATCCCCCTCCATCTTTCACGCCAGAGCTTTAAACTAAGATCATGCTATATTTTGGCAGTTTTGGTCAAATCTTGAAATTAATCTGTGCAGTCCTGTGTGATTTTTTATTTATTTATTTATTTATTTTACAAGCACGTAGACAACCCGTTAAAATATATAAAAATGCAGGAAATCACATCTACTTAAGCCCTGATACTTGATATGACCACTGTTGTTATAATTCTGTTCAGTGGCAATACATTTCTGTTCATTGTGTGAATAGGTAAAGTTTTAAAGTGGTTTTTGATGCCGTTCATTTTCTCAAATCTGTATTTTTTTTTTTTTTTGGGAAATTGAAATTAAACATTTTGTTAATTGTGTCTTGAATGAAACATACCCCATGTTTCAAAGTACAAAAGTTGTATTAACATTATTAAAGAACAGGTCTTAAGTATTTATGTTACACAAATATTTCCATTGCATTAAAGAGACAAACTGAAGAAAATTATTTAATAAACATGAGGGTTATGAGGGGGTTATTGAAACTTTTGTCCCCTGTAAGGGGTCCCTGAACCCCAAAATTTTGAGAACCCCTGCTTTAGACCACATTCATACACAGAGACTATTATTATTTATAATAATAATACTAATTATTATTATTATTATTATTATTATTAATCATTATTTATTTTCAGGTCTCTCTTGTAAATGAGTCCCCGAGGCTCAGTGGGATTAACCTGTACAAATACAGGTTGACATCAGAGGCACTGAGGGGTTCAGTGTCTTGCCCAGGGACACTTCAATATGTGACTGCTGGTGGAATCGAGTCCCCGACTCTCCCACTGGAGGACAACTTCTCTAACCACTCAGCCACAGCTGCCCCAAAGACAGGGACAAAAACGATATCGGACAGTAAGTCCAACATTACAGTACAATAGTACAGTTATTCTCAAAGACACCCAAACACAAGCATTTATTGCTGCCAGTATATTTCAGTAGTGTAATTTTTCCAGAAGCAAACAACCCAGACTAAAATATAAATGGTCCTGCTTTAGGGATGTTAAATGAACTGGATTCACAAAACGCAATTATTGTTACTGGCAAAATAAATGTTAAATTAAGCTTGATATATCCTTTACTCATCTCAGTTTTCTCTCCACAGCATTATGACTCAACCCATTTCATTTCCAACAACTGGTGGAGCCTAAGCCAGCTGCCCACTGACTTCTTTCTGCTGTGTGAATGACAATGATTTGCAATGAGGGGCAATGAACCACAGACTGTGGAGGAGTTTCTTCAGAATCCGTGAGGTTCTTTTCTTCTTGGCTGGTATGTGTTAAGCCCATACCACGCCCTCCATGACTTCCCTCCTCCCCTGTGCACTAAAACCCCTTTAACTAACTTCCATTCTTGCTCTCCAAGGTGTTCACTCTTCCATGCTCTCCTCTTCTGAAAAAAAGAGGAGACGCATTCCCACAATTCTCTGTGGTCAGTCCTTTTTCAATTCTACAACACTATAGGTGGTATTTGACAAGAGTATGTGTTAGCTTGCGTATGTTTTGTGGATTTAGCTTAAATGCTTCTTCCTTTTGGCCATATGATTCCAGGAACATCAAAAGTTGGGAGGTAAATGTCAGTTTTAACGTCTCTTAGCAATGTGTTTATCAACAGTTTGACCCCAATACCCCCAGCTTTCTGTAAAACACAAATAGCTCTTAGGGTACCTGAGGAAATGGAGTATTTAACCCAGAGAGTTGGGCAGATTTCAGCCATCTGTTTTGAAAAGCTTAACCTCAGACAGTCCTCCACAGTGTAGATGTGGAGAAAACCCAAAGAAGTGCACTCATGCAGAGAACAATGGCGCATGTCCAGCTCTTGCTCCAGTCTCTGCTCGGTGCGTTCACCATAGAGATGAGCCATATGTCTCAGAGGTCCTGTTTAATTTTGTTCTTTTGGGAGGACCATCTGGACAGTGGGAGTTTCAGTGATGAGCTGGTCAACGAATAAAACCCACAGTGATCCTAGAAAATTAAAGAAACACTTTTGAGCTTCTAAACGAGGCTGCTGAACTCTCCATTCCCCAGACAAATGTCAAAATATATAAATATATATGTTGAATATTTATTGTATCTGACATTGAGGATTTGTTTAAAACCACAAAGTAATCTTCACCTACAGCCTAACTTATGGCATTGATGCTCTCTGTCTCTGTCTTTATCGCCCAACAATGAAGGTGCAAGGCAATAATGTTTTTGTCTGTAGCTGTGTGTTTGATCGTCTTTAGCATTAGCAAAATATCTCACCAACAGAGACACATTTCAATGAAGTCTTAGAAGGTCATCAGTATCGCTAACATCTTCATCTGGTTAGCTTTGGAGTCAGCCTCGTTCAAGATGGCCACCACAGGTCAGCAATCTTAGAAGAACATGAAATGGCTCCAAATCTGCCAATTTTACAAATACTGCACTAAAGTTTGGTGTGGTAGTAGCTGAATGTCATCCTTAACACAAACTCTGAGCGCAATCATCTCTCACAATACCCCATGAGAGAATGTAATTTACGAGGTTTGACCAAAACAGCAATAACTCAATCCTTACTCATCAGAAGATAAAAGTTTGGCATGAATGGTGGCAGGCAGTATGCATTCACACAACGGAAACTCCATCCATCGTGAATGTTGTTCTGCACACAACAGTCTGGTGTTCTGAAGACTGACAGGTGTCAGAGGGATTGTGAGCTAAGAATGGCAAATGTCACGCTGAAGTGAGGGATTACACCGTATTACTTTCTGAATAATTCTTCAGGGCCAAAGGCTGTCTAGTAAAAGACTAGTAATCTTTTGTAGCTAGACCCCATCTGGACTGACAGTGACTTAGCCCTGCAGAGCTCCGGCGCTGTGCAGCCCAAAATTAAAACCTCACTTGCACAGTCTGTCATAGATCCGAGGCTTGGACATCCATCTAATAAAACCAGCACCATGCCACACCAACTACAGTATGGTCTGCAACTAAAATATGTTTACTATAAGCATATTTAAGCAACATAATATTACCAAGGTTTGAAAATAAAGTGATATTTTCTTTTTTATGTACATTGTTTTTCTTATTACTGTTATAAACAAAACCAATTTTTTTAATTCAAGTCTTAATTTTGCTATAATTATGTTAGATCCTTAGCTTATAAGTTGTGACTCTGATCACTCAAACACTCCACAAAATAAACTAGCACCATCATGACAATTATATGTTTGCCAAAAATATGTAGACTAAAACAAACTAATTATTAGATAAGGATAAATAGCATGAAAGCATGTTTTGTTGATTAAATTATTGCATCATGCTGACAAATGGAAAAGTAAATTGATGGTGTTGGGAGGTAGAACACTGATTCCTGTCAAACGGCCCATTGATTACTTGATTATAGCTCTGTTTTGAGATTAGCTGATAGGAAGAGTGGATATTGGACATTATGTTAGTGCTTCGCTGATTGACTAGGGAAAAATGGATCTGCGTGATTAGATGAGGGGATGTGAACCACAGTGGTATAACTGAAAACTTTTTTTTTTTTAACCCGCAATAAACCTTCAAGTTGACAATCACGAGATTTATAATCTAATCCTTGTCAAACTTCATCCAAGAATGGCTGCCTTAAAAACAATATTTTTGGAAAGAAGTTTATATGGTCTATTATTAGATTGTTCAAACCTTAGATATCTTTTCGACAAACATTTTTGATGCATGTTGACAGCCACAGTAAGCATTCAGAGATCAAATTAATTCACTCCCGTGAAAGCTTCATGAATATATTCTAAGGGACTGAATATAGAGGAGCAATTTCAGCAGATCAGGTGTACAGATGGCACATGGTAGTCAAATAACTGTTAGAATAGTTTTCTTTATTTAAGTATTAACTTGCATGATCTGAACTAGCATTCCTTTAAGAAATATATAGTGGAGCCCGACCATATGAAAATTGTGGCTGACGCCAATGCTGATATTGGGAGGGGAAGATTAATGTCGATGACCAATATACTGGCCGAAAATTTTTGAGCTTTGTCCACCGCCAAGAACCTAAATAAACAGCTATTTTTAAACCTGTTTTAACACTTCAAGTCTTGAAACAGTCTTTCTAACATCGTTCGCATTTTCTATCCTCCACTATTCACCATAAAGTTATCAAGTGTGTTACAAAAATATAAATTAATCACAGAAATGTCCTTACTCGTTCATTGTTTAAATAGTCATGTATGGTGAAGGCCTAATAAGTATTGACTGTAGCTGTGATTTTTTATTTATTTTTTTCTTTATAGAGAAGTAAAGCTTTCAGACAAACAATGCATTTCATTGAGGACAACAAAGATAAAGTTACTAACATTGATAAATTTTACAGCAACGTTAGATTTATTGTTCTGGATAAAGTTTTACAAGGCAATAGCCTATGCTAGGTTATCTAAACGTTAGCTTGCTACCTTGAGAGGCACGTAGACTAGTGGGTTGGAGGATCGAAGGTAATTTATTGTTAAATTTATTTTATTTTACAGATCAGTTAAAACAAACTTGCCATGCTCTGTTCAGGCAAAGCATGTTAGACAGTATTGCTGCCTGCTTCAGCTGTGCTGAAAGTGAAACTTAAAGTGCACAACCATGACTTGAAAGTAGCCCACATGCATGCTCTGCCAGATACATTGTATAATAATGCCTTTTGCAAGTAAGGACATGGCTCATTCCCAGTGTTTATATCAGTGCACAATGGGACAATTATCAGCAATACCGATATATCCCCAAACGCCTACACTGGCCTAAAATATTGGCCCTACCGATATATCATACAGGTTCTGATATATAGATCTTCCACCAAATTGCTCACGAAAATGACTATGTAATGGGGATGACTCTCAGATACTACCTCACCAAACATTAGCACAGTATCTGTAAAACAATATAAGTTACAGCCATTTTTTGTGTTTGCTATAGACAGCTGTGGTAGCCAATTGGAAGATGAATTAACATCAGTATGTATGTTGTTTTGGTACCAAACAGCAACTTATCAACGCACCCACTAAATCAAGCTGAAAGTTTATTTACTGCAGTTTAATGCTCTGAAGATAGTTTTATATTCACACAGATTCCACTTAGTCATGCACAATATTAATCGAACTGAAGTTATTTCTTCTGAGTGGCACCACCAGGGACAAATCCAAGTAAATCTGAAATTTAATTGAAGCCTTGGTGAATGCATTTATATGCAAGGCAGGCTTTGCTTAATATTCAGGATGCTCATGTATTCCAACCTTCATGCCCTGTTTATAATAACCCAGTTAAGATCATATCCCAGTTGCTTGAATACCAACTATAAGAGCTGGGTTATTATCTGGTACGCTGAGGCGTGTAAACACTTAACTCCATTTACTGTTGTGTTTTATAATCGGTACAACGTGATTACTATGGTAATATTTTGAAAACTTTGCTTACTCATGCATGAAAATGTTGAGGTTTTTTTTTTTTTTTTTTTTGGAGAACCCTTAACAGATGACCCAAATGTGGACAGTTGAATTTTCAGGGTTTGATGAAAATGTTTTGCAAATCTATGAATAAAAATCCATATTTTGCCCACTTCACGAAAAGGTTGCACTACAATAAAATGAACACCAAACGCAAACAGAAATGTAATGGATTGAGTAGGAGGGCAGTTTGTGATTTGTCTGAGCTGCTGAATTCCTGGGTGGAGAAGAGAGGAAAATGGGTTATGGAGCATTAACCTCTTCATTCACAATTGTTCCTGCGCCTCTTCCTCCCTCTGGTTCTATGTTAGCCCCTCTGTCTTGTATTACACACCACTTAATGGCACCAAACTAACCAACGCTCCCTGGAGGGGTCCTCTGTCAGACAAGTGCCTGATAGTATTTTTTCACGACACCTCTCTGAATCCTAGGGGAGGGGTGAAGAAGCGCCTTGATGATATCACAGATATTAAGTTTCAGCGAAGTCATCGCTCACCGTGAGAGGGGCAGAGGATGGAGGTGAGTGGGGGGGCAGCTGTGCTGATAAGAATCTCTTTGTCTCGAAGTGATGACCTGCGCTGCTGGGTCAACATCCTGGGGAGCTAACTGGTGTGAGGCATTTTTGAACCTACGAGAGGTGTTGAGACACTGAAGGGTAGCGTAGAGAGAACTATCGAGTTACTCTGATAGGAAGGGCTGAGGTGCATGTTTACTCCATGGCCTGAGGCATTTTATAAAGCAATCATGGGGCTAGAAGCTCTCGTCTTTCTCCCATTGGTGCCTGGCATCCATCACTGGCGTGTGACACCTGCACCCCCACACCTGACTCTGGGACACTGGTTATCAAAATATCACATGAATCACTGGTACAGACAAACAACACTGTTGCAATCTAACAACGGGGTCGACTTACAGAAAATTTAAACCTGAATGTTAAAATGAGGGCGGCACGGTGGCTCAGTTGGTGGAGCTGTCGCCTCTCAACGAGAAGGTCGCCAGGACAAATCCCGGCAGGGGGCCTTTCCGGGTGGAGCCTGCATGTTCTCTCAGTGCTGCATGGGTTTTCTCCAGGTACTCCGGCTTCATCCCACAGACCAAAAAACATGCATGTTAGGCTGATTGGTAACTCTAAATTGTCCCTAGGTGAGAGTGAGAAAGTGAATGGTTGTTTGTCTCTATGTGTCCCTGTGATGGACGGAGACATGTCCAGGATGGATGGATGAATGCTAAAATGTAGATGTAATCCTGTAAATTCATTAAGGGCTGGTTTATAATTGTTTTGATGCACTGAGATGCAGACTAGAACAATTCTGAATCGATTACTAAACATTAAAAAAGTGATTACTGTAATGCTAATAAAATCCTGCTGAGGAACACAAAGCGTGAACCTCTGAAGTGCAAAACTGCAACACCCCAGACAGTTTATGGCAGGGCTATTCAACTAAACTGCTCAGGGGACCACAGTTACTGAAAGCCAGCAGCTCAGGGGCCAGACGTTCAGCAATTAAAGTCATTCTGTAAATAAACCAAGCATTACAGTGATCTGTTACCTTTTAAATGTATTTGTTTTGTTGCATTGAATCATAAAACAATAAACAGAACTCAAACCAAACCCCAAACCCAGAAACCCCACCCCCACCCCAAAAAATGTATGAACTCATTGGTGGGCCAGACTGAAGCCAAAGTGGCCCGCGGGCTGCCAGTTGAATAGCCCTGATTTATGGCATGCACACAACAACAAACAGAAGAGGAATGAGGCTGAGTGGGACATGCAAATGACACTTCGGCATTAAAAGTCAGTGTCTGGAAGCTTCAATGACGTTAAAGAAACATTTTGTTAAGTGCTGCACATAATGCACTTCTGAACACTTTTCCAGCCAGAGGACAAAAAAAAAGCTACTAGATTGGACATTATTATTATATTACTGCATTGAGTAAGTGACATCAACGTTACCACCTGACTTTGAAAAGGCAAAGTAAATTACAAAGTCTATTACAACTTTATTCCTTGGAGTTTCTCCTTTTGGTTATTTAGTTCCAAAAGTCTTGTTCAAATAAAAATGGTTTTAAACTGCAATGTAAAGCAAAATTGTTTCTTTTTGGTCTGATATAGTTTACATACAGGGTTTTGTTAGAAACTAAATTACTGACACATTGAGACTAACCTGTATAAATAAAGGTTGAGTGAATGAAGGAATTGAAATCATCCATAATGGTTTTCGAATTGCAATCTTCTTATTTGTAATTGCATCAAATCAATTCATGGTTCCATCCTTAAAATCCACATGTATAAAGACTGTGAAATTCTCCTATTAAGTTGCTCCACATCAAAAAAAGATCATTGCTGTTTGGGGGTTTATTTGCACGTTTAACGCGTTCCACGTTTATTAAACGAACTGTCAAAGTTGGTTTGGTTGCCCTCTTCAAGCAGCCAACTAAGAAAATAGATTAGTTCTGTAAAATTCAAAGAGAGCTCTTTAGTTTTACCTGATTACCATTTTATCCAAAGTCTCCATCTTTGTCTATTTAAAGTTAACTCAGCAGCTCTCCTGCAAAGAAACCACAAACATATAACAAAATCTTGAGATTTGGCTAGAAATGCCAGGTAGTATGTTGGTTTTTTGGGGAGAATCAGGCAAATTTCAGATTTTCTACAGTAAATTAGGGCACATAGTTTTTTTTTTTTTTTTTTAAAGCAACCTTTTTAATGTGTAAATCACCCTGTTGAAACACATGCACAAAATAAATAAATAAAGGGCTCTTGTGAGATTTAATGTAGTTTTCATTTATCCACCTTGGCAAGAAAATGGCTCAGGGACCAAATTTGCATATTTTCCATGCAAATAATAAACTGAAGATTTCATACAGCGCCCAAAAAAATCTGGCTACGTTTGAATTTAAAATAAAAACTCTTCAGGGTTCCTTTTCAAAAACCCACACTGCTTGTACACAAACACGTTTGCATGTGACGATGCCAAAAAAAATAAAAATAAAAAAAATGTGTTATTAAATCTTAGATGGATGATAAACATAATTTAAGAATGAAAAGATACAGAGGCTCCCCATCAAAAATGTGCAAACAGCGTGTGAAACAAACATAACATTAAAAGTTTTGCAGAGAGGTGAATCGTTTAAAGATTATAGGTATTTACTTGATCTTTTTTTGCCTCTCACTGTAGCGCTCTCAGTTTAATTGCTGTGTGAATCAAAGCACCGGAACATTTCTGGTCTTCTCTGATCAATTTGACATAGTAGCTAATGAAATAAAAGCTTCAGCATTCTCTCAAGCTTGCTTGCTTCCTCCCTCCAGCCTGAAAGAATAAAGTTGGTGAAATGTGCAATGATAAACACTCATTATGCACTGTCTCATTTTACAGAGAGGCCATTATGGTCCCATCCTTAGAGGTGCTTTCACTCTCTGACAGTGAGATTCCTCTCATCTATAAAACATGCAGGTTATATTGAGGGCTATCTGTAAAGTGCCAGTTTGCTCGTTGGGTCGTGTCTGGGGTGTGTATCTATCAGGTATTCATCTCCCACCTCCTGGCCTCTTGCTATGGTCCTGACTCAAAAATGTATCAATGAATGGATGAAAATGCATGCTACAACTTTTACAGATGATCTTTTTAGTTTTAATATCACTCAGTATAGTTTATGGTATGTTCAAAGTTTTATTGCTTCTCGTCCTCTGGAAGATTAAATAATCACATTACATTTGTCAGAAACTGTCAATGTCCCACTACACTTTTTATATTTGTTTAAGAACATGCTTGTAAACTAAATTATTTGAAACTGAGGCCTAGTCGGACAGCAATATGGAAAATGTACTAAATGGGCTGTGAAAACCAACATTTATCATTTACACCATCTAATAGGGTGTGTCTCCAGTACATGCACAATATGTCCCTGAGACATGTGATGTATGTCCCTGGTATATGCAGTGTATGTCCCTGGTATATGCAGTGTATGTCTCCAGTATATGCAGTGTATGTCCTGGTATATGCAGCATGTGGCTCTGGTATATGCACTGTACGTCTCTGGTATGTGCAGTTTACGTATCTGGTATATGTAGTGTTTGTCTCTGGTTTATACAGTGTATATCTCGGGTATATGCATATTATGTCCTGGTATATGACATGTGTGTGTCTTTGGTATATGCAGTGTATGTGTCTGGTATATGCAGTGTGTAGCTCTGGTAGATGCTGTGTGTATCTCTGGTAGATGCAGTGTATGTCTCCAGAATATGCATTGTATGTCCTGGTATATGTAGTGTTTGTCTCTGGTTTATACAGTGTATATCTCTGGTATATGCATTGTATGTTCTGATATATGACATGTGTGTGTCTCTGGTATATGCAGTGTATGTGTCTGGTATATGCAGTGTGTGTCTGTGGAATATGCAGTGTATGTCTCTGGTATTTGCAGTGTGTGTTCTGGTATATGTAGTGTGTGTCTCTGGTATATGCAGTGTGTGTCTCTGGTATATGCAGTGTGTGTTCTGGTATATGCAGTGCGTGTCTCTGGTGCATGCTGTGTATGTCTATGGTATATGCAGTGTGTGCCTCTGGTATATGCAGTGTGTGTCTCTGGTATATGCAGTGTATGTCTATGGTATATGCAGTGTATGTCCCTGGTATATGCAGTATATGTCCCTGGTATATGCAGTGTATGTCTATGGTATATGCAGTGTGTGTCTCTGGTATATGCAGTGTGTGCCTCTGGTATATGCAGTGTGTGTCTCTGATATATGCAGTGTGTGCCTCTGGTATATGTAGTGTGTGCCTCTGGTATATGCAGTGTGTGTCTCTGTTACAAAAGATGCACTATAAAATAAGACAGAATTTTACTGATCCCACAAGGAATTGATGATATGCAGTGCATGTCCCTAGTACATGTAGTGTATGTCCCCGGATGGAACATGCAGTGTATGTCCCTGGATGGAACATGCAGTGTATGTCCCTGATACATGATAAGATAAGATATAACTTTATTGATCCCTCAAGAAATTGTTGATATGCAGTGCATGTCCCTGGTACATGTAGCGCATGTCCCTGGTACATGCAGTGCATGTCCCTGGTATATGCAGTGCATGTCTCTGGTACACAAGACAAGACAAAGACAAAGACAAGGCAAAGACAAAGACAAGACAAGATAAGATTTTTATTGATCCCACAAGAGATTGTTGATACGCTGTGTGTGTCCCTGGATGTAGTGTATGTCCCCGATACATGCAGTGTATGTCCCCAGTACATGCAGGGTATACTATAGACCCAGTATTCATCAGGGATATCCCTACTGCAGGATACTTGCAAGGTGTGTCCATTGTACAGGGTAATAACAGCAAATGTAAAGGGTGTATACATTGTTTTTAAAGGACACAAACCCAGTACAGGTGGTCCCCGGTTTCCGGCTGTCTTGGTTACCGGCCGTTTCGCGTATCCGGCCCGCCTCCCCAGTGACGTCA
>JARVGQ010000001.1:36747019-36766026 GCA_031762355.1 Hypsolebias martinsi | reverse complement strand
CTGTTGAGTGTTGTAAGAAGAAGGGGGGATGCCACACAGTGGTAAAAATGGACTTGTCCCAACTTTTTTGGGATTTGACGCCATGAAATTTTGAAACAACATATTTTCCCTTAAAATATGTTCTCTCAGTTTAAACTTTTGATCTGAGATTTGTGTTCTATTCTGAATAAAATGTTAGATGTTGGCACCTCCACATCATTGCATTCAGTTTTTATTCACATTTTGTTTAGTGTCCCAACTTTTTTTGGAATCCGGTTTGTAATTCAACTAATGTTTTCTTTTTAATTTTGTATCACATTACAGTACTTCCTTCCAGGAAAGCAACAACATTGTGTAAAATGTAAATACAAAAATTATTGAATACAAGTCAAATGATAAAAAAAAAAAAAAAAAAACATTTATTGAAAATCCTTGGTGTAATGTCTGCAACAATAATTTTATCAAGTTGAAGGGAAGTTGTTCCCACTGTGGCATCAGCTTTTCTGTAAGCAGCTCTGCATTTGGGACCTGAGGAGAGCAACAGATTTCTTTCTGAAAGCTTTTCTTATTCTTGCTTCTAGGGTTTTAACAGTTTGAATCCTTTTTTAGTTCCAGGTTTAAACTGCAAGATGACCACTTTAAGTCCAGTACTTTTACCAAAAAAAAAAAAAAAAAAAACAGTCAGGGGTTCTTTATAAAAGTGTCTTTAAAATCAGTTTATTTACTTGTTAAGCTAAACAAATATGTTATACACAGTACTGTGGAATAGCAAAATATTCCCTCATTTCTCAATAATTTAATTCCTGGGAGCCTGTTTTTTTTTTTTTTTTTTTTCCTTGAACATATTTTTCCAGTTTTGGTCTTTCAGAGTTTTTCTTTGGATATCAGCTGCTTTTTTATTTATTTTTTATTTATTTATTTATTTATTTTTTTTTACAAGTTTTCAGTTTAGACTTTTTTAAGTACTGCTCAAGATTTCTTGACTTCAGTTACCCTGCCGTCCTTTTGTATTGAATGCGTCCCATTAAAATGAGCAAATACATTTATTCTTTCAGGGGGAAAAAAAAATCATCTCACATTTGCATGATGTTGAAATCATCTGTTATTGTTGTTTGGGTTGTTTACAACTCAAATAAAATCCCAACCTTTTAATTTGTAGCTTTAAATTATGGTTTATTAAATCAACAACCACTTTTTATCAAAAGTCAGAGCTTTTTTTAACCTTACTTTTTGTTTTCAGGAGCAGGATACCATTCTGAATCTAAGGCCAAGGAGTACAAGCATGCTTGCAAACGAGCCTGTCAGAAAGTAAGCGCACTTAATCAACCTTATAGAACCAATTCCTGCATTTGTTGGTGTGCAGATATTCAGTCAGTGTTGCAGTTTGCTGTAATATACTGAAAATTAAAGAAATGACTTGGAAGAGAAAAATGAGTTGAGTTAATTTTCTAAAACATTTTTATATTT
The DNA here is from genome assembly GCA_031762355.1 of Hypsolebias martinsi. Taxonomy (NCBI): domain Eukaryota; kingdom Metazoa; phylum Chordata; class Actinopteri; order Cyprinodontiformes; family Rivulidae; genus Hypsolebias; species Hypsolebias martinsi. Next base: position 36,764,580 of record JARVGQ010000001.1, on the reverse strand, counting down.
AAATATTTTAATGCTTAATTCTGATAAGATCCTGTAACCTTCAGATAGTAAATGGGATCTGTTTATCAGCATGTATAAATGCGTAAAGCATAACTCATTAGGTCAATTTATTTTGTTTGCCTAAAATGTGTACAGCTTGTCCTTCAAGTTTTGGGGAAACGACTAATTTAAATAGCTAAAGACTTTTAAACGTGTAAAACCTCCCTTCACCACATACAAAATGGTGTTCTTGTGTTTTCCTCTGTGAATGTTTCATAAAGTTCTTAATTTAGGTCTGACATGCTTTATTTTTCTGCTTATCTTGTTTGATACAAGGGCAGCTTTTTAGGATTCATGTTAGCTTGAAAAATAAAGATTGCTACATTTTCTTTATATTTGCTGACTAGTGGATAGCATTTGTAGTAAATGCTTATTTCATGTGTTTTTTATGTTCTTTTTTTGTTTTGAAATCATTCAGGTTTTCTCGCACAGGAAAAGTCTTTATTCTCTAGTTTTCCTTAATGTGTGATAATACTCTGGTTGTGTAAGCGGTTGGAAAGGAGAAGCTACAGAGAGTTTGTTTCTCTGCATGGTCTGACCTAATGTGTGTAACGGAATGTATTTATTGTTTTGACTGGACGCACTCTGATTCGTGTCGTTTTTCTTGTTAGGCTGTGGACCAGCTGAGAGCAGGGGCTCTCGCAGTGGAAGCAGTGACTGCAGCTCTGGTTGAACTCGAGGTCGGCTCATCACAAATCACAGCTAATGTCACGAAAGCATCTTTTCGAACGACACACCGCATCTCCGGTTCATTAAACTGCGGAGACGGGAAATCTTATTCAGACTGTGTACATGTACCAAACCGCTTCACTTTGCATGTTGATTCTGACATCTGCCTGTCTCATTTGTTCTCAGGACTCTCCTTTTACAAATGCCGGCATGGGCTCCAACCTGAATTTGTCAGGAGAAATTGAATGCGACGCGAGCATCATGGATGGAAAGTTGCTGCATTTCGGTGCAGTCGGAGCGCTCAGCGGTGAGTTCCTGCTCAGGCAGCGGTACTTTTGGAAAAAACTGAAGCACCTTTTGTTTACCCGTTACTGTCGTAGATCCACTGGCGTCCAAAACTATTTAAATACGGGCCCTTAAACAACCCCTTAAATATAGTTTGTTCTATTTGATTTCCATTAGAGCAGAATTGTCTTGCCAGACCTCTTAATTTAATCCGAACGGCACTTTAGCGCTGACAGCTAGCATTTAAGGTGTAGTCCCAAAAAAAAATTTGTTTTTATTACCTGCCTGCAAGAGTGCAACCATATAATTAGTTCACGTTGGGTTTGTTTTACTCAAATGTATACCTACCAACAAACGAGTTTAATAAAGTCTCAGAATTGAGCAATTTCAGCTTTAAAGGCTAAAAGCTTCTTAGCATCACATGCTTGTGTTTCAGTGACAAACTCGATGGAAAATATTTTCTGCATTGAAATCAGCTAAAATATTTATAACAGAACCAATCAGTTTGTTGCTTTTATACTTCCTGTCTGCTATTAAAGTATTTTATGTTTTACAGATTTGGCAGCAGAGTTATTGTAACGTGCTATATTTTTTTGGTTTCTCGTTTTGTTTTCATTGTCATGCCATAACGTGAGAAGATAAGTTTATTTCCCTCTCAGGAATTAAGAACCCCGTCTTGGTTGCGAACTGTCTGCTGAGTGAAGCGCAGAAAGGGAAGCTATCAGCTGGCAGAATACCACCCTGGTGATTATCACATTTCATTTTCAGTAATATTACTGTATCACTTGTTCAGTTTTTAAAATTTTTTTTTAACCTTTTTCAGCTTTCTAGTTGGTCGAGGGGCTCATGACTGGGCAGTCAGCCACGGAATACCTCCATGTCCTTCAGAGAAAATGGCCACAAGTGAGACAGCTTAAACGAAGAATCTCTTTGGACCTTCTCTCGTCTGTAAGGAACAGCATTCTTCTTTCTCACACAGGGTTCAGCTTGTCTGCGTACAAGCGAAACAAACGAAAGATGGAGCTGGCGGAGGGAACGGACGCAGAACACCATCAGATGAAGAAAAGACGACAGTCAAGTGAAAATGTGAGTTCTGTCCTGAGAGTTAAAGTCTACAATGAGTCTGATAAGTGAGCCACTTCTCTGTTAGTGGGAATAGATATCAGGCTGCTGGTTTCAAACCAGTATTTCTTTATAAAAAAATAGTTATTTTGACTGTCTCAAATGAACCACAAGCAAAATGGTAAAAATAATGGAAATTGTTCTCCTTTTAAAGCCCCGTCAACAGTACAGTATTATAAATATGTTTTGAACTTTTTTATTTCTCCTTTCATAATTTTTTCTGTCAACACTCTTAAATATGAAATACTCGTGCCGCGCAACTTGGAGGTGATAATTTCCACCACATTTAGAATAAAACGCAAATAAATTTGTTTGGGGGAGTGGTGGCACAGAGGTTAGAGAAGACGGGCTTGTGATAGAAAAGTCGCAAGTTCAACTCCCGGTGCCATCAACATCAAAATGTGGATGGAAAAGGTGAAACACCCACACCAGCCTCCACCCTCATTTATCCCACTCTGAGCCTCTGAGCAAGGTCCTTAACCTCCACCATCTGCTCCCAAAAACAGGTCTCTCTTGAAAATGAGTCCTCGTGACTCAATAAGAATACCTGTGTAAATAAAGGGTAAACGAAAAACAAAAAGACATGTTAGGAAATAATAATTACAAATAAAATGTATTAATTTGTAACTATTCATTTGATGAAATGAGGTAGGTTTGTCCGTCAGTAGTCTGAGGTTATAGCAGCGTAGGATAAGGAATAGGTCAGGAATCCAAGTTGAACTTAACTATAGGATTTATCAAAAAAGGAAAATGTTAATCCCAGTCTTAAAACTGGACTGTGTCAGCCTCATGGACAGAAACTGGAAGTTTGTTCCACAAGAGAGGAGCCTGAGAACTGAAGCATCTTCCTCCCATTCTGCTTTTGGAAACTTTAAGAACCACAATAAAACCTGCAGTCTGAGAGGGAAGTGCTCTGTTAGGAAAATATAGAACAATAAGATCTGTAATATAAGATGGAGCTAGGTTGTTGAGGGCTTTGTAGTCCACAAACTGAGTAAAAAAAAAAAAAAAAATCTATTTTTGGGAGAAAAAAAAATATATACAGTATATAATCTGTTTCAGAAAAATGTAGATGTAAATAAAAATCTGTTTTATTTTTAATATTTATTGTAGTGTGAAGAGGTCCTTAGTCTTTGTGTCATCAAAATAAAATCATAAATCCACATGTTACAGTTTCCAATCTACTGTTGATAAACCATCTTCAAAGCTCATTCATTACGTAGTTTAAATTACGCACATTATGATGTAAAAACCGAAAACTCACTTATTGTAGTTTGACTCTGCTCTGAGGACATTGAGTTAAATTCTATCTGCTACGTGCTCCCAGTGTTATCAGAGAGTTGTCAGGATCCCAGGATTCGAGTCCTGGTGGAGTTGGTGTGGTTTAGGTTCCTCCAGGAGCTCGGCTGCAGACTGACGTCACGTCGAACTGAACTGGAAGCGTCTGGGAGCAAAACGATTCCGCTTTAAACTCCGCTGGCAGTGGAAGCAGCACAGAAGGGGATGGGAAAGTTTATCTTGGTTCTGATGTGAATTTAATCCAATTTAACTAACCATGAAACTAAAACATACTTTAACTGTTTTGCTTGTTCACATCAGCGTGAAACGTTAATGACATGTCCACGAAGAAAAATGCCCTCGGTGAACTTTGTTTTTTCTAGTGACCATGATGGAGCTGTTTGTCATGAAGTAAACGTAAAATCATTGTTTATTTTAGTTTTGCTTGACCTGTTTTGAAGATTAATATCGGACCGTTTAAATCCTGTTTATGTGCGAGCAATCTCTGTATGTTGTCGAAAGTGTTTTGTGAACCCAATGATGGCATCTGTTCTCACACGTCACATACACTCACGTGGAGCAGCGATTTAAGCAACTGAGGAGCAGTTAAGGAATCGATGAGGTGCTCACGAACACTTGGACACATGGGCATGGCGAGGAATTGAACCTGCGACTTTCCAATCTCAAGTTGGCTGCCCTACCAATGACTGTGGAATAGTTACATATATGTGTGTTAATGTGTTTGTTGAATCCACTGTCATTTCCATGCATGGGTCACTACCTGGCGCTGTGATTTTTGTATTTCAACAAGATGCACGTGATCTTCGGTTGGGAGAAGGTGGAGTTCCCTCTTCAGGTTGGGGACGAGGTTCTGCCTCAAGTGGAGGAGCTCAAGTTTTTGTTCCAGAGTGAGGGAAGAGTGAAGCACGAGATCAACAGATTGGTGCAGCTTGCGCAGTATTGGAGACTCTGTGCCGGTCCGTTGTGGTGAAGAGGAAGCTGAGCTGCAAGGCGAAGCTCTCTGTTCCTACCCTCACCTATGACCATGAGCTCTGGGTGGTGACAGAAAGAACAAGGTCACTGATACAGGCGGTCGAAATGAGTTTCCTCCGTAGGGTCGCTGGACTCTCCCTTAGAGACAAGAAAAGAAGTTCAGTTATCCAGGAGAGACTCGGAGTAGAGCTGCTGGTATCTGTAAGAATCTCCCCTGGAAAGCTTCCTAGGGAGGTGCTCTGGGGAACGCCTTGGTGTCCTCCCAGAAGAGCTGGATGAGAGCTGCTGCCTGTGAGACCCAACTTCAGAACAAGCAGAAAATAATGGAAGGAAGGAGACACGCAAATCCACAGGCACTTCACTTCCTGTTACATCCAACACAGTGAAAACACGCAGTTCGTTTGGACTGAGGAGGTTGGCTCGCTCCTGCATGTTGATAAACAGTGATCGGCACAAACAACACTCTTCTATCAGCCGTTAATGTTCTTCTACTCAGTCACAAAAACTGCTGACTGCAGCCATCCGTAGAGCACATGCACGCTTTCACACAGATGCTGCGCATTTCCTAAAAGCTCCGCTCTAAAGGAACTGGATTCAACAAGCTGAGGTATCAGAAAACAACCGATGTTGTTGTGTACACAAAGAGCTGAAACACAGCAGAAAAGCTACGGTTTCACTCAAAAACTGCGGTTTTCACTCAAAAACTGCGTTGTGTAAACCGAGCCTTGGTGCATTGACATGACGGTATTCTGACGCTGACTTTTTACAAAAATACTTGATCAGAATATCACCTCATCTTGAGTTTTACCTGGGATGTTGAGCTAAACTGACATTTACCATATTTTCCGGCATATAAGTCGCTCCGGAATACAAGTCGCATCAGTCAAAAAAAGCATAATGAAGAGGATAAAAACACAAATAAGTTGCTTCGGAGTATAAGTCATGTTTCTTATGTGTCACCGCTGACCCATGGGAAACATGGGCCAGTGTCGTGCCAAAAATTGTTTTGACGGCCGCGGAAGCACACACATGAGGACTCGTTGTTGCAGTTCTTCGAAATTTAACAAAATTAACACTTAAAAACAATTATTTGCTTGCTCAACGTTATAGCAATGGTGTGTCTGTTTAACTTTTTCCTTAATAAATGCACTTTAATGGTCGATGTTTGGCGGGGGTGGGGGGTGATGTAGCGATACAGGAACAACATATAGGCCTATCAGTAGTTGTCAAAAGCCTAGAGGGCCCTCTCTCACCTCTAGCGGCTACAAATGGTAATGTTTACTCTAGTTCGTGTTAGTATGAATGAACATTTAAAGCGTTGATCAAAATTGCATTATGACTATGGGAAAAAAACGCATATAAGTTGCATGACTGACAAGTCAATGCAAACAAACTGCAACTTATATACCGGAAAATACGGCAACTGGAAATTTTCTCATTTTATTTAAAGATTTGTTCCTAAAGACGGGGTTCAGTAAAAATTAAAAAAATAAAAAGTTACAACAGCCTGGCTTTAATTTTGTTCTCTTCATACCTCGGTCTTGTTGCCAAGCAATAAAATCTTTTCCTCCCCTTTCAGTGAAATATGGACACCTGCATCCTGATAGTTCAAGTCATATTTACATAATTCCAGACATGTTTTATCGTCATCATGCTCTGTGAAGTTTTTTTTATTGAAGGCACAGATTAACATGTTGTAGTTTTTTATTTTATTTAAAAACAAATGACTCCAGCTCTGGTTTCAGAAGCCCCGAGGCATGGCTGGTTTCAGAGTAGAAGACCGATGGGAAACAACCCTACATGGTTTATTTTTTTATTATTCTTTCCATTTTGCCTTTTTTAGTCCAAGCTTTAATCATGTGCTCTAGTTTGTTGTACAAGTGAAGTTCTGGTCATACGCCGTAATGCCAATTTGTACATCTATCATTCACATTTCTATTTCTCATGTAGTCTGACTCACGCTGGTTCACGAACAAATCACTTCCAACGCAAACTGCAATCAGGGAAGGAAGGAGACCGAATTACAGCGCAGCGTTTTTATGAAACATGAAGAGCAAGAGAGAATGAGCCATAAGAACACAGATTCTGCTTATTTTCTTAATCGCTCCACCTTTAACGTGACATTTGGTTCAGAATGAGAACGTTTGGTTTTCTTTGTTTTACTTGATATTTTCGTTTGTTCACATTTTTAGTACACGTGACTCTTTTCTTTGCTGTGATTTAGGAAAACGGCTCCGGAGTCCTGGACACAGTCGGAGCCGTGGTGGTGGACTTGGAAGGGAATGTCGCTGCAGCTGTGTCCAGCGGAGGCCTTGCTATGAAACATCCCGGCAGGGTCGGCCAGGTAGAGAAGCCCCTCATCCATACTGCTTCCTGTTCATGTGTCCCATATAAACAGATGTGGAGGATAATTAGCCATGTATCAGTTTAAACCAGCCTGAAAGTCAAGTCTTTTTTTAGTGAAACCGTTCATTACCACAGTCATTAATTCCATTATAACCCCACCCCGTGCTCTGCTCCAAGAACAGTTTACTTATAACTAAATTCAATGCTTAACTAGTTCCAAGTTCATGCTCAATAATCCAGTTAAAAAAATCTAACATAGTTAAGTTAGATCATTTGGACGGTTTCTTCTTGTTGAAACGTTTCATCTTTAATCCGAAAGACATCTTCAGTCTGAGGAGCTGCAACAAACTCAGCCTTATAAATAGCACCTTCACATAGTGGGTCAACCAGTTTGATGATGCTCAGATGGTTTCTGGAGTCCGCCCTCTCCCCTTCCGACTCGTTTGAGGCAGTCTGATAGAGCACCACCAACTGGTTGGCCCACTATGTGAAGGGGCTATTTAAAAGACGTGCAGCTCCTTGGACTGATGAAGTCTTTTGGATGACCTTGGAATGATGAAGTCTTTTGGATGAAGTCAGACTGATGAAGTCTTTTAGATGACCTCGGACTGACAAAGTCTTTTGGGTGTCCTCAAATTGTTAAAGTCTTTTGGATGACCTCGGACTGACAAAGTCTTTTCGATGACCTCGGACTGACGAAGTCTTTTGGATGACCTTGGACTGTTGAAGTCTTTTGGATGAAGTCAGACTGATGAAGTATTTTGGGGACCTCGGACTGACCAAGTATTTTGGATGACCTCAGACTGTTGAAGTCTTTTTGGTGACCTCAGACTGAAAGTCTTTTGGATGACCTCAGACTGTTGAAGTATTTTGTATGACCTTGGACTGATCAAGTATTTTGGATGACCTCAGACTGTTGAAGTGTTTTGGATGAAGTCAGACTGGCGAAGTCTTTTAGATGACCTCGGACTGAAAGTCTTTTGGATGACCTCAGACTGTTAAAATCTTTGGGAAGAGGTCAGACTGATTAAATATTTTGGGTGACCTTGGACTGATGAAGTCTTTTGAATGACCTTGGACTGGCCAAGTCTTTTGGGTGACGTCGGACTGACGAAGTCTTTTGGATGACCTCGGACTGACAAAGTCTTTTGGATGAAAGACTAAACATTTCAGCAAAAATAAACCATCCAGAGGACCTGACTTAACTTTGTTGGAACTTTGTTTAGTGATACCTCACTCAAGAAAGAGAACGTCCAGTTGTAATTTTACAGATTTAAACAAACAGGTTACATCTTTCCATTCCAAACTTATTATTGTACGTCCGCAACTGTTTTTAAAAAGTATTGAAGGCATAGTTTTTATTTTTTATTTGTACAACCCACACATTTATCAGGACAGCCCCACCTCTAAAATCATCATTTGTGACTTAAGGTCCTGTAACAAACTGTAATTATCGAACGCACCGCAACACAATCAAAAACAACTAGAAAATTGCTAAGCAATAACCAGCATAGCTATTGGGGAAAAAGGGGCTAAATTAATTTAATAAGAAGTATTTTCAGCTCTCTAAGTAATGTTTAGTGTGTTGCTCTCCAGATCAAATATAGTACATGTATTCCCAAGAAATGCCTTACAATGAGTAAATTTGGTATTTATTTAAATGTGAACAATATTTTTTTGCCTGTTCATTAGGCAAATATATTTTTATTAACTGCCTGTCAATAAAAGTTTGTTGCTAAATGCACGTTGTGAAAGACTGAACATTTTGAAGGTTTCAGCTACCAGCTGGTACCACTAAACCCCCACAGCTTCCTGCTCCTTTGCTTCTTGGCTGAGTCGTCTTGTTTTCATGTAGCAAGACAAAACCTTCTAATAGACGTTGTTTAAATTAATGAGGTTTCTGATGCACCGAGCCAGATTGTTTAATTTTATTGTAAACGCTCGTGGAAAATCTCTCCCTTACAACCAGCTACAATGAATTCTGGGATTCCCTTACAAGTTTCTCAAGTGGAAAATGACTGCATCGTGAGCCCAGAGAGAACAAATCAGCAGACTTGTCTGCCTTTAACCCTAAAGATGGTTTGAACGTTTATGAAGCAGCTTTATGATCCATTTTTCTTCCGTACATTTTTCGGCGTGATTCTCATCCTGCAGTTTTCAAGTTATTTTAGCAAATCATAAATCAAAACGTTCAGCTCTTTCAGGACAATCCTGCTTCTACGTTTGGTACTGGTGCAACTTTAGCTTTTTGAAATATTTAGCCTTTTCTGACATTTTTTTCCTCATTTTACATCCTTCAATTTTTTTTAGATGTTTACAATCTTTAACTGCTCCTTTTACAATTTGCTCTGCTTTGGCTTCTTTCAGCCTTCTTGTGCACATTAAAACTTTTTCAGCTAGTTTCAGCTCATTTCAGCTGTTTTATGCTCCTTTCTAATTCTTTCTGCTAACCACAACATTTTTGTGCTTCTTTTAGCTTCTTTCAGCTAATTTCAGCTTGTTATGCTCCTTTCAGCTTATTTCCACGTTTGCTTTTTTTACAATTTCACCTACTACTTAGCTGTTTTATGCTAATTTAAGCTTTTTCAGTTAATTCCACTTTTTTTGCACTCATTTCAACTTTTTTCAGCCTAATTCAACAAAAATACGCTCTCTCCACTTCTTGTAATTTCAGGGGTTTTTTTTAGCTACTTTTTAGCAGTTTTTTTTTTGTTGTTGTTGCTAATTTCAGTTATTTTCAGATAATTTCTTCTTTTATGCTTATTTCTGCTTCTTTCAGCCTAATTGGGCAAATGTGTTATTTCTGCTTTCTTTTGCTAATTTAAGCTTGTTCTACCTTTTCAGCTACCTTTTTATAAAATATTTAGCTAATTGCAGCTGTTTTCAGATAAATTCAAATTTTTTCTGCTACTTTCAGCCTAATTAACTATTTCAGCTTGTTGTGCTCCTTTCATCTTTTTTCAGCTAGTTTAAGCTTTTTCTGCTATTTCAGCAACTATTTAGCTGTTTATGCAAATTAGCTTTTTCAGCTAATTCCACATTTTTTGAGTTCATTTCAGCTCTTTCCACTTTCTTCTCGTAGGTTAAGCTTCTTTCTGCCTTTTTGGTTACTTTAGATTTTTTTTTTTTTTTTTTTTTTTTTTTTTTGGCTAATTTCAGCTTTTTTAGTCAGTTTCCTAATTTTTGTCCTCATTTCTGATTATTTAAATAATTCAGCAAATATGTATTCTTTCTGCTTTCTTTTCTTAATTTAGGCTTGTTTTTCCATTTCAGTTCCATTTCAGAAGGTTTTTAGCTGATTTCAGCTGTTTTTCAGCAAGTTTTTCTGTAATAAGCATTCACATCAGATTTTTGCATGAAAATAAGTTTCTCTAGTTGTTTTTAGTTTTAGAAAAGATGAACGCTCAGAGCATGTGTGGGCTTAGCCTGCTGTTATTTAGGCTGAAGTGATCACTCCAATATGTGACAAATTCAGTAATTTTTATTAAGTTGTTGTTTTTAGGTCGTATCGTTTTATGAAAGTAGTAACAAAGCAACTTTCCACTCACAAAGCCTCTTTCTTTCATTTTGTCTCAGGCTGCTCATTATGGATGTGGCTGCTGGGCTGAAAATGCCTGTAACATGAACCCTTTCTCTACAGCAGTGAGCACCTCAGGTATACCTGCACACTGTACAACCAACATTACATTTTTTGTGTTTGTTTAAATTGATGCATGTGCAACATTTACTTCCCACCCCCCCAAAACACAAAACAAACAAACAAACAAACAAAAAAAAAAACAGTTTACGGCTAACATTCCTTTACTGTTGGAGCTGATCTGAATCAGCTTGAGCGAGTCGAGGCTTAAAAGAGCCTGATAATACTTTCCGATGACCTCCAACCATTCCCGCTGAGCGGTTCTCATCAGTCACTTCCTTGGCTGATTGAGTCATCATACTCTACACACTCTTTGTTAGCCAGCTGCAGGCCAGGTGCGCCGCAAAGCTCTCTGGCTTTTCAGCGACGTTTGACGTGGGACACCTGCTGCAGATATAATTGAAAGGGAACCGCTGTGAAGCATGGTGGATTAGCGGTTAGCACTGTTGCCTCATAGCAAGAAGGTCCTGGATTCAAGCCCTGAGTTGGGCCTGTCGTCTCTGTGTGGACTTTGTGTTTTTCTCGTGTTGATGTGGGTTTTCTCCAGGTACTCCGGTTTCCTCTCACAGTCTGAAAACATGAATGTTAGGCTGCACTCAGAAAGAGTAAAACTGATCTCTATGGGATTTGCCTTGTTAAATAAAAGTAAAATAAAATTAAAAAAAAATCTGAATCCAGATTTTTTTAACTCACGAATTAATGACTTGAATTTATCAGTTGAGGTTTAAGTAGAAACCTGAGCGTTCATCTTTGAAAAAACCTGCAGCAGATCAGTGCTGATTCAGCATTAAGCTTTTCATGATACTGTATCACACATCAGAGATGCTCCTAATTAGATATTTAGTTCAGATATTTTATACTGATCCTATAAATGATCTTGGTTAACTCTCATTTGCTTTTTGCTTCTGCTTTCAAACAGCACCGTTCAACTAGCAGCGTGTTCTGTTTTCTGCGGCTCGTCTTCTCTGTAATTATTAGAGCCCGACCAATATGGAAATTTTGGCTTTCGCCAATATTGATATTGGGGAAGGTAGACGATAACTGATATAATGGCTGCAAAATTTTGTGCTTTGTTCACCCCACAAGAATCTAAGTAAACAGTGAGTGGGACGGGGCTTATTTAGCGCAGCTGTTAGCAACCATGAAGCTAAGCTAATCAGATCCACCTTTAATTAGACCCACTGTGCTGCCTTTTGTTCAAAGACAGCAGTAAGTTCATCATGTGAGAAAGTTACTTAAATTAGGTTATAAATAAGTTCATAATTAATAATTAAAGTCATTTCTTGCTAAAGACTGTTAAAATGTTTTGGGTTTAAATTTCAGGCACAGTGAGACAGCTGATCTTCATCATATTGTGCATGAGGTAGTGAGTGCTCTCGCCACAAAACAATCTTTGATGTATTTTCTCTGGTAAAACAAGTACTTGGTGTTCGATACCATGGTTTCCTTTCTTATACAGAGTAAAATTCAGGCTAGTATCGGCGATACAGATCCGATACCAATATTTTGTGCAAATACATCTAATGTGTTTGGTAAATCTAAAAAAAAAAAAAAAAGTAGCGTATTCCAAATAAAAGCTTCATAAAGAATACAAAACATCAAATTAAATTATTTTAAACTCTGGAGTATATTGAGGTATATTGTCCTCATTTACAATATAGCTGAGCTTACAAAACAACAGAAAATAACAGAGGACACAATCAGACAAAATGTGAAAATGGTCTTTCAAACACAAAGAAAATAAGGAAACGTTCATCTTTTTTACAAATTCATAGATAAAAGATATTCAGTAAAATCAAGAAAGTGAACCTGAGGCTTTATTTTATTTTGTTTGCTGGCTGTCTAGCTTCACATGCCGTACTTGCCACCATACACGTCGCACCGCTGTATATGTCGCGTCTATTATGTATCACCGCTGACAACCCGGAAACATGGGCCGATGTTGTGCCAAAAATCAATTGGCTGCCAAATGGCGGTCACCGGAGCATGCACAAGAGGACTTTAACAAGAATTGAACAAGATTAACACTTAAAAACAATTATTTGTTTGCTTGATATTATAGTAAATTTGTGTCTCAGTTGAACTTTTCCTTAATAAATGCACTTTGACGGTCAAATCAGCTGCATTTCGCTTGAGTGGTGCGGCGAAATGCAGCTGATTTGATGTTTGCTCCAGGAGTTCTGGAGCAAGACAAAGGTGGCCGCTATGGCAAGCCAAGTGTCTCATTAATAGCCACTTATACTTATTAATGAGTCACTTGGCTTGCCATATTAGTCGAGGGCTCTCTAGTGGCTGAAAATGGTAATGTTCAATATTTTCCATGTCAGAATGAATGAAATCGTCAGATCTCAGCCAAAAATTGGTTATAAATACTGTATGTAGAAAATATAAATAAATATGTCACTTCGCTGTATAAGTCGCAGGCTTGCTAATTATGCAAAAAGGTGCAACTTATACAGCGAAATTTACGATAGTCACGTGTTGTGAGGACAACATACCCACGTGGTTAGCTTGCTAACTTGAGAGGCACGTAGCAAGTTGGAGGATTGAAGAGAATTTATTGTATTTTATTTTGCAGATCAGTTCAAATAAACTTACTACGGTCTGTTCAGTCAAATGCACAACACAGTTTCCACTCCCAGCTTGTCTGTGCTGAACTTCCAAAGTGAAAGTTAAAATGAACGGCCATGACTTGAAAGCAGTGTTCATGCGCCCTCTGCTGGATACATTGTACAATTATGTCTCATTACCAGCATTTTACCAGTGAAAATTAAAAGTGTTTATAATATCAGCCAATAATGGGACAATTACCACCAATACCGATAGGTCCCCAGATGCCTGTATCAGCTTAAATGATCAGCCCTACTGATAAATTGGTCGGGTTCTGGTTATTATTTTCACTACTGGTACAAAAAGGCGTAACAGATTTGTTTACTCATTTCTTCACCTGCATTTGGAGTAAAATGAAGCACAGAAATGCTATGGATCAGAAAGAGACCCACCAGCTGTGTCATGTGTGAAGTTATCAGACGTGAGTTATTACTGGACATGATTAAAATAACGTTTAGGGTATTGAATTATTTGAACAAAGCCCTTTAGTGCCAGACAGTGATATTAATATTGTCATGGTTCATAAAGTGCCATCAAAGACATACATTTTTTTACAGTTATCTTAAACTCTGTAAACCTAAGCCCTGGCATTGTGGACTTAAAGTTAAACAGCTGTTGAGACAAAGTTATGCGCCTCTCTCAGTTCTGATCTTTCCTCCTGAAAACACATTTAGGTTTTCTTAGTGTTTTCAAAAATAAGGAGAGGCCATATGCGCGCCTCTTCTTTAAGATGTGTAGACATCTGCTGCGCTTCTCCTTGGGAGCATTAAGGAGCTTTTGATGTGGATCTGCAGCCTAATGCATGGCAGTGCAGATGAACTGATTTGATCAGACAGGCTGAAGCTTGAGTTTTATGCACTTCAACCTCTAATATATCCTGCGTTTTGCTCACAGATGATCCACAGCAGTTGCTAGGATCTTCAAGGGAAACAACGACAAATTCATTCGAAACCTTTTGTTTTGAAGTAATTGTTGCTGTGGGTCTAAAAACATGCTCCTTAATGAATGAGAGACAAAAATGTCTGTTTGACGGATTTGCATATATTTTAAACGCATAGATGAACTAAAAACACACTTCAGTTTTGATCTGAATGACCAACAAGTTGCTGCTGTTGGTCATTTACTGTATTTTTTGGACTATAAGGCGCACTAAAAAAAAAAAAAAAATTCTTTAATTTTCTCAAAAATCAACAATGAGCCTTATGTATTAACTCTGGTTGTGCTTACTGGCCTCAGACCGATTTCATGTGGTACACGGAGCTCAAAAATCTGTCAAAATGTTTTAGTTTTGCTTGATGCACCTTATAATCAGGTGCGCCTTATAGTCCGAAAAATATGGTACCTGCACTTTTATTCCTATAGCATGTTTAAAAGTAACATGGTTGACCCAAGTGCTTTACAAGCTGGATACAAACAAAATAAACTAAAACAAACTAAAACAAGGAAGCACCACAACATTTAATGAGACTCCAGCTAAACTTGAACTGAAGTCCATCCATCATCTTGCTCTAAAGTTTGGTGTCGGGGGCAGCAGCTTGAGCAGGGAGGCCCAGACGTCTCTCTCCACCTCTTCTGGGAGGACTCCACAACGTTCCCAGACCAGAATCCAGGGTGTCCACGCTCTGGGGTCTCCTCCCTGTTGGACATGCCTGAACCACCTCAACTGTCTCCCTTCGATAAGGAGCAGCGGTTCTACTCCGAAGTTCTCACCCTGTCTCTGAAGGATAGTCCAGCTACTTTGTGGAGAAAACTCATTTTGACCGCATGTTTCTGCGGTCTCGTTCTTTCTGTCACTACCCAGAGTTTATAGGTGATGGTAGGAACGTAGATCAACCGGTAATCAGAGAGCTTCGCCTAACAGCTCTGCTCCCTCTTCACCACAACGGACCGGCACAGTCTGCAATACGCTGCGCTGACCCGTCTGTGGGTCTCACGCTCCATTCTTCCCTCACTCGTGAACGAAACCCTGAGATACTTGAACTCTTCCCGATGAGGCAGAACTTCACCCCCAGCTCGAATTGAAATCCAAAGTAAAAACGTGAGTGTCTTTCCACCTCTGGTGCTCAGGTACATTAAATTACAAACGTTGGGTTGGCTGCCAAAGTGGGAGGAGGTGGGCTACAAAATATCGTGCTCCAATTATTAGAAAAAAAAAAACAACTTTGCACATGACCATAAGCTTCGACTTTCAAAAACTGGTCGCTCAAAATGCGTCTGTTTGGTCGCAAACAGAAAAAAAAAAATAAAAGTGAGACTGCAACAAAATATTTGCACATTTCTCACAAATTGAAGTCCAACCAGTTCAACAGCCCATGGTGGTCGTGTCGTTTCCACTTTAATGGATTTATTAGCGTGCTGCGGTTCCGAGCAGCTCGAGACCACCGTCCACGCTCATGAACGTCTCTTATCTTTGCAGATCAAGTGGAGATGTCGTCCTTTATGTATCTCCACACCCCGCAGTCTTTCTGTACTGTGGCTTTGTGCTGCTTTGATGTGAGCGACACAAAGCCAGCCTATGGGGGGGCGTAACGTGCGTTCCAGCACACCTGTTTTCAATTTCCTTACATAAAAGACGTTTCTATCAAAAGCAACAAGTTTTAATGTGACACAAGGAGTGTGATTCTTTTTTTTTTTTTTCCACCTTGCCAAACGCTGCGCTCGTTTCCTCCGCCCCTTTATTTCCTCTGTTTCGGTCACATTGTGTGGGTCATAGTCTTACGGCTTCTGACTGCCTCGCGCCGTCTAGTTTTTTTGGTTTTATTTCTCTGATTCGAGTTCAGCTGGAGTTCTGATTTTGTCCGCTCTTGACTGTTTGATATCCGGTTCCTCTCTGACGGAGAAGGGGCTTCATGGTAAACATGTGAACCACTCTGTTTCGTGGCTGGTCCAGCTTTCCACGTTGCTGTAGAAAGAGCTCAGAATCGCTCCGGGCTTCTGGTTTCCACGGTTACCAACCTGCGTTCAGCTCTGTTGTAGTTACCTGATGTTTTATGGGGGCATTAAGTTTGTTTACAGAAACAATGAGGCCGTATTCTGCAGTTTTTACGAGTTTCCAACGGAGCGTTGTCAGATGGATTTTGTTTTCACTTTAAGTATTCTTGTTGTTTTCATTAGCATACGGGCAAACGCTATATTTATTTTGATAACGTGCCACATGCGTTCAGTATGTGTAATTTCCTTGGAAGCAACCTCCTAATAGATTTCAGGTCCAAGTACCTTCTGGACTGTGAAAGGAAAACAGTTTTTGATGAGAAAGAAGAGCATCTGCTGTGTTTGTACTTTGTAATGATGAAGGTTAAATAAGTCATGTGGTGGACAAACTCGTGGAGACATTTAAGATGTGTGCTCCTTCATCTGGTCAGCAACGATATGTGTCTAAAACTAAAACTGAGCTTGTGTTTTGTTTGACTCGGCTTTTTTTTTTCTGTTGGGACTTTAAAAAGTGACATCGTTGTTCAGGCTGAGGTTATGAAAAGATGGTTAACACAATTTAAAACGCAAATTGAGCAGCACAGATATTTAAACTCTTTGGAAAGAGCTGGAGCTTCTTAAACAGTGAGAAAATGAGAACAAGTGGGCGGAAGTGACGTCATGAAATCTTTTTGTCTTTGTTCTGACATAAATGAAGCTAAAGGCGATCGATGTCGGCACGAGTGCAACCCTGACCCGTGACGGTGGAGGGAAACTAGTACAGACAGTAACACCACGGAAAACCATCCAACCACACATACATCCTTCATTCCTTGCTTTCTTCCTTCTTTGCTTCCTTCCTTGCTTCTGTCCTCCCTCCCTTGCTTCCTTCTTTATTCCCTTCCTTGTTTCCTTCCTTGTTTGTTTTCTTCCTTCCTTGCTTCCTCCCTCCCACCCTTCATCCCTTGCTTCCTTCCTTGCTTCCCTGCTTCCTTGCTGGCTTCCTTCCTTCTTCTTCTCTCCCTTCATCCCTTGCTTCCTTCCTCCCTCCCTTGTGTCCTTCCTTGCTTGCTTTCTTCCTTCCTTCTTCCTTCTTTGTTTCCTCCCTCCCTCCTTTCCTTGCTTGCTTCCTCCCTTCCTCCCTTGCTTCCTTCCTTGCTCGCTTCCTTGCTTGCTTTCTTCCTTCCTTGCTTCCGTTTCCTTCCTCCCTCTCTCCCTCCCTCGCTTGCTTGCTTCCTTCCTTCCTCCCTCCTTTGTGTCCTTCCTTGCTTGCTTCCTTCCTAGTTTCCTCCCTATCTCCTTTCCTTGCTTGCTTCCTCCCTCCCTTGCTTCCTTCCTTGCTCGCTTGCTTCCTTGCTTTCTTCCTTCCTTGCTTCCCTGTTTCCTTCCTCCCTCCCTTCCTTCCTTCCTTGCTTCCTTCCTTCCTTTCTTGCTTTCTTGCTTGCAGGGGTCACTGTAGCCCATGTCCAGCAGTCACTGTGCGAGAGGCAGGGGACACCCTGGACAGGTCTCCAGTCCATCACAGGGACACAGAGACAAACGAGACAAACAACCAGTCACTCTCTCACTCTCACCTAGAGACAATTTAGAGTCACCAATCAGTCTAACGTGCATGTTTTTGGTCTGTGGGAGGAAACTGGAGTACCCGGAGAAAACCCACGCATGCACGGAG
>JARVGQ010000001.1:36710892-36722312 GCA_031762355.1 Hypsolebias martinsi | reverse complement strand
GCAGTGCATCGAGGAAAAGGAAGGCCATCACCATGGACTTACGTCGAAAATCGGTTTACGCGCTTAGTAAAACAGGTATGTCACATGTATTTACATACATTCTGACTTACGTCGAAAATTGGTTTACAACGCTGCATAGGAATGGATCTACGTCGTAAGTCGAGGACTACCTGCACAAGAATTCACTTCAGAAGTTGGAAGAAAGAACATACACTTCGTTCGTATACTGAGCAATGATAAACTGATACATTTGAAATGGAGACTTGTTTCTGCCTCACCCCTGTCATTTGAAGCAAAGCTAGGCTCAAGTTAAAACAGCCCCATCACAACAGCCTGTGCACATGTGAAGGTGTTGCTTTAAATGTGAACATGAAAGACAGAACTTGTCCAGTTTTAAAGCTTTCAAGAGTTTCAGACAGTGCAAGAGAATTTCTGTTCTGTCTTCAAATTTCACATTTGTGCATAGTGGAAAGAAAAACTCCATTTTGATAGTGTTATAAAATTGCCACAACGCATAATAAAGCCTGGTATTTACAGGGTACATAACTGGTACATTCCTGGTACTGACTGAGTATGTACCTGATTCACTGATTTGATTTATTGATGTTGATTTATTTCATGCTGCTGTGTTCATTTGTACTCATCTGCTCAAACAGACTCATGTTCGTGCTGCTGTTGTTCAGTGTATTATTTTTGTACCACTAGTGTTCTTATTGTATAATATTTCTTAGTTCATATCTTCCAAGTAGATATCTTACTACTGTTTTCCTTTACTTTATTATACTTTAGTTGGATATAACTGGGACCCTGTGTACACAATTTCATTCGACCACATGTACCACATGAGGTGCAAATGGCAATGAAGAAACCTTCACCATGACAAGGTATTTAAAAGCTATGTATGGGTTGCCGAGCTATATTAAATGACTTGCTACATTGTCTGCTAGATCTCCAAACGATCCCATTCCACCTCGTCTTTTTAAATAGGTTTTTCACATGGCTCTTTATGTGTCCCAAATTATAAACGACAGCTTGGCAAGTGGACAGGTACTTGCAAGTTTTAAACATGCAGTTGTGACACCACTCATTAAAAAAACCCGGTCTTGACTCCACAGACACGTCCAATTTTAGGCCAATTTCAAAACTGCCCTTAGTGTCAAAGATCGCCAGTTACTCTTAAACGACCACAACCTTCTTGAACTGTTTCAATCCAGTTTTAAAACTCACCAAAGTACTGATTCAGCACTGTTAAAAATTTTCATTGACATTCTCTTAGCCACAGATTCTGGTCACTGTGTAGTTTTAATGCTGTTGGACCTAATCGCTGCCTTTGACACAGTGAAACATCAGATTCTCTTTTTCCATCTGGAGAACTGGGTGGGCATTCAAGGTCCTGCTCTACAGTGGTTTAGATCCTATTTAACGGAGAGAAGCTTTTGTGTGTGTTTTGATTCTGTGGACTCCTCTGTAGCACCTCTCACATGTGGAGTACCTCAGGGATCTATACTTGGCCCCCTTCTGTTTTCCCTTTATTTACTACCTCTGGGATATACTCTCTGAAAATGTGGTATTTCTTTTCATTTTTACGCCAATGACAGCCAAATTTATATTCCTGAAACAAGATAAACCGTACTCCCTGAACCAACTCCTGTAATGTATGGCAAAAGTCAGAGCATGGATGTCACAAAACTTTTTACATTTTAATTAGAAAAAGATGGAGGTCCTGTTGTTTAAGCCCAGTGAGGGTTCCAAAGTTCATGCTGATCAGGGTCCTTTAACAAAACATCTGACTTAGACAGCAACTAACCTGGGTGTAAGACTGGACAATGATTTTAAACTGGATGCTCAGTTTAAATCTGTGGTCAAGTCCAGCTTTTATCACTTGAGACAACTGGCCAAGGTAAAACCATTCCTGTCACATCATTTTGAGATTTTAATCCATGCTTTCATCACAACTCATCTGGACTACTATAATTTACTTTATGTGGGTCTGAGCCAGTCTTTACTGACTCGACTTCAGGTGGTTCAGAATGTTGCTGCTCGTCTGTTAAGTGGTACCAGAAAACGAGAGCACATCACCCCTGTCTTAAAATCACCTCACTGGCTCCCAGTTCGTTTCTGGATTAATTTTAAGGTTCTTTTGTTTGTATTCAAATGTCTTCATGGTCTGGCCCCACAGTATCTGTCCAACCTTCTCCAGCTGTACGTTCCCTCATGCTCTCTGAGGTTAGCAGATCAACTGCTGTTTGTCATCCCAAAGTCCAACAGGAGGCTGAGAGGTGACCAAGCGTTCTTAGTCGCTGCCCCTAAACTGTGTTAGTGTACAGCACTTTGGTCAATGGTGTTGTTTTAAAGTGCTTTACAAATAAAGTTGTATTGTATTTTAAATGGTCAAACAAAAATTGTGAAAGTTGTACCATGTTTCTCACTATGAGGCGTTCCCTCTCAACAAGTCTGCAAACCAGCACCTGAGGAGACCAGCTGTTGGAGGTCTTGGAGGGAATGTTGGCCCATACTGCTCTGATGGATTCTAGCTGTTCAACAGTCCAGGGTCTACTTTGACAGCTTTTTTTATTTCTTGAAAGCGTCACAAGTTTTCAACTGGTGGCTGGCCAGCTTTTGACTGGTTTTGCGAGTTATGTTCAGGTGACATTTAAACACGAAAATTTCTTTTGAAATGGGCTAATTCTTTTATTGTCTTTTAAACTGTTATTTTTAGAATTACATATCCAACAAATCTGCCCTTAAAGTTGAATTCACACATTATTTACACAGTATTTTGATTTAATCCTAACTTGAGAGACACGGATATGCACAAACATGTCAACAACAACAAAAAAGAAGACTAGAAAAGATTCTCAAGTTAGCATTCATCACGTGTGAATAACTAAACCAGAGTCATAGATGCCCAGCCTAAATGCAGCTACAACTTAATAAATACTTTACAAAAATAATGCAGGCTTTTTACAATGAAGCACTGCCAGAGGACAGTTAATTTACAATTGTCAATGAAAACTTTAAAAAATGTGCATGCTAAATAAACATACCCACATAAAGGCTCGAATATGATAAAACTACAACAATAAAAAGTGGATAACCCTGTCCTCTGGCCCACTTTGCTTCAAAATATTCCTGGGGTATCTTCTTAATCTAAAACCACATAATCTACTGACAAACAAAAACTTAATAGATATTTCTACCAAAACGAGATTATTTTTTGTAAGAACACGTTTATCCCTTTTGTGACTTTGTTACATTTTTGCAGCAGAATTTGTTGTAAAATTTCAGAGGCATATTTTTCACAGGAGCTTGCAAGGGTCTCTGACCAAGTCAGGCACTATTTTTTTGTCTTTTCACCTCACATCAGGTTAGAACTCCCTCGCTTCTTCAAACTGTTTGTAGTAGTCGTCATCCTGGGGATTGTCCGGACATTTCTGCCCGTTGTTCGGCGGCCTGACCTGGTTGTAGCGGCTCCAGTCTCCTTTGCAGACAATCCAGGGCAGGATGTCCACCTTATAGTGCAGGTCAGCCGAGAACTCAATGCTGATGAGGTTGGGCGTGCCAGCCCCTTTGCCGCGAGTGACGAGCTTCATGTTGTCGTCGTAGCAACAGTGCTGCGCGGCCAGCGTGGTCGACTCGAAGGTCAGCATGGAGCGGATGCAGTAACGGGCCGTGGGCTTATAGATCTCCAGCTTCTCTTTAGGCCCGCTGGCATCCTTCCAGCGGAAATTACGGCGTGTGGGGGCGTCGTGTACGTCAGCGGTGCTGTACGCCACCTCGGTGGGGTAAGAACAAGGGCAGCTGGGAAGGTCGTTTGCCACTTTGACCATGTACTTCTTCAAAAAGTCACTTTTGCAGTTCATCCATCGCTCACAGCTGTCTGTGTCTGGGGGGAAAAGTTTCATTTTCAGGTACTTCTCATTAAAAGTGAAAAAAACAGACATGTAAGAGAATAATCTGAAATGTAAGAAGCAAAACACTGGCTATGAGCTAAACGAAGCAAAATGATCCCTAACAGCAACAAATCACTAGCTAAAAGTAGCAAAAGACAAGGTAGCTAGAAACTAAAAGTAGCAAAAAGCTAGCCAAGAATAGTGGTAAAATGTAAGATAAAGTAACAAAAGCCTAATTAGAAGCAAAAAGTACACCAGCTAAAATATTATAAGGCAAGCTAGATGCTAAAAGTATTAGAAGGCTAGTTCAAAGCTAAGTAGCAAAAGGCTAGCTAAAAGCTAAAGGAATCAAAGGGTAGCTACAACTTTAAAGTAGCAGAATTTGAAAATAGCTAAAAATATCAAAAGGACAGATGGAACCTAAAAGTGTCAAAACCCTAGCTAAGACCTAAAAATAGCAAAAGC
Source organism: Hypsolebias martinsi (assembly GCA_031762355.1). Classification (NCBI taxonomy): domain Eukaryota; kingdom Metazoa; phylum Chordata; class Actinopteri; order Cyprinodontiformes; family Rivulidae; genus Hypsolebias; species Hypsolebias martinsi. The sequence goes on along the minus strand of JARVGQ010000001.1, from coordinate 36,717,954 downwards.
CTAGCTAAAAGTGTAAAGTATCAAAAGGGTAGCTAAAACCTAAAAGCAGAATTTGAGCTAAAAGCTAAAGGTATCAAAAGGCTAGCTAAAACCTAAAAATAGTAAAATCTAGCTAAAAGGGTAAAGTATCAAAAGACCAGCTAAGATCTAAAAATAGCAAAAGCTTAGCTAAAAGCATAAAGTATGAAAAGGGTAGCTAAAACCTAACAGTTGTGAAAGGCTAAGTAAAAGGAAAAAGTTGAAGAATTGTAGCTTAAAATGTCAAAGTAGTCTAGAAAGACTAAACAGAGTATATTAAGCAGATTTTTAAAGAGAACAATGTTTTTAAAGAAATGAAAGATATGATGATGCATTTTTATACAAATATATTTGTAAATAAAGTTAAGACTAAAAAAGTGTAAATGCTGAATCAACATTCAAACAAAAAGCAAAAAAAAAAAAAAAAAATCTTACCAACACCAAAGAGCTCCGTGGCGTTAAACTCGTTTTTCCCAGCTAACAGGCTCACTTCGGTAGCTGCGGTCCTGAAGGCATCTTCAATACCTTTAGGAAGATCAACACAAAACAGAAACTTTGTGTATTTTTACAAGCAGAATATTAATTTTATGTTGAAAAAGAAAATATTACCTGGGCAGTTGGGCATATCGCATGTTCGGGACTCTGTGGCTGTACAGGCGTAGCCACAAGACCGTGTTCTCTTCTGGTTGCCGTTCCCACAGGTGACACTGCATGAAGACCAGTTACTCCAGTCTCCCTCTCCATCCATATAATCTTAGGTCAGAGAGAAAGAATAAAACAAGTTCTTAAAACTAGGACAGAACACCTCATGAACACGTAGCATGTAGAGAAGTTGATGGTTGAAGATTGATGGCTGAATGACTTTGGCCCACAAAGCTGATCCTGTGAGACACATGCACGTGAGTTATGGTAAGTGCACCAAAATGTACCTTGGTACTACAAGGAGGTGAAGATGTTTCCATACTCATTGGATGACAACGGAACTGAAAGGGAGCAAGACCAGATGGACTTGATTTACAAGCTCAAACCGAGGGAGGGAAGGTGGCCTATACTAGGCCCCGGCATTTTAGATACCGTGGCAAAGAATGGGAAGTGTTATGTGACTTTATTTCACTCATTTACCCACAGCTACATTTCGAGTAGCTGCTCCAAGACGACCTGCCCACACGAAAGCGTCACCGGGGGCCCGAGATGGTGTATAGGTAGGGCAACCAACTTGGGACCAGAAAGTCGCGGCTCGACTCTAGGCCATGCCCACATCCCATGGTGTCCCTGAACAAGACACCCAATCCCTAACTGCTCCCTGGGCTCATACATAGCTGCTGATTTCGAGCTAGAAGATGACACTTCAAGAACTATCAGATCACATGTGATCTTTGTTTAAAACTGGCAATGCAAGGCGGTGGGCGATATTTTATTTAAACCTTTACCAGGAAAGAAATCCATTGAGATTATGAATCTCTTTTACAAGGATATGCATTACATAAAGAAATGCTGGCTCGTTCATTACCGTTGAAGTTTCTGTGTGTTGTTGATGATGGCATTAACCAGCCATGACTCAGCAGAACAAGAACTACCCTTAACACCAATTATCAAGCAGACATTGTGCTTGCAAAGGAAAGGCTACAGAATCTCGCAAGTCTTTTGCATATAATGAGGCCATTTTGAAATGGAGGTTTTCTGGCTGGAGTCCAAACCATCCTTTATACCCCCTGCAGCCATATGTCCTTCATTATAGGCATTTTGGATTAATATAAGCTGTATAAGTCCTTCTGCTTGTAATGCAAGTCATGGTGATTGTGACAGCTCAGACTAAAAATGGAATTTAGGAAAAAGGCCATGTTTCATTGGCGTCTTGTGGTGGATGATCACCACTGCATGTCCATAATAATGATTATAAAGTCCCAAACTATGACTGTTATGATGATAAAATATTGACCTCTGCATTAGTGTGGTATGAAATACAGGAAAAAGATGAGAGCTAACCTCAGTGATAAGCCAGAATCATTTGACAAAGATTATGGTTTGACAAAAAAATAAATCTTAAGTGAATAAAACACCATTTTTACAGCGCACAAATTCCTGTTGGACCATGTTGGTTTGGGCATGCTTCAACACGGGCCACACTGTGACGGTGAGCGCAAATTCTTTCACGGCAGCTTTATCTGCCGGGTTGCTTTTTGAACGGTGCTGTTTGAATTGTGTGGAAGACTTAACGGTGTTTCCGGTTCCTCGGCTGAGACTGAACTTTGATGTAGCGAGGCGTTTAAACTGCCTGGCAGAGCTAGCTCTGCAACGCAGAGGAGTACGTCCCATAAAAAAGCGTTAAAGGCTTCAATCAGGGGCTCTCAGAGACTCGCCTGGGATGTCTGCACCTATTATGGTGACAGCTTAAATCAGTAAATCAGCAAATTACAGATTCCACATCAGACTATAACCATCTGGGGACCATTGCTCAAATAGGGGCCTGTGGATCCTGCAAACACACACATACACACTCCATCCTTTCAGCCTCACCATATTCAGTTTGAGCTTTGCTTCCCCTCCTGTCCCAGTCTGCCGGTGGCCTGAGGAAGTTGCTATCCTTGGTTTTGCTCCCGTAGGAGCGATCGTGCGCCTCAGTTTGATGGGAAGAGGATGAAGACGTGTGAGGCCACCAGTTTCTCCAGTTAGGAGAGGCCCAGCTGGGCTTGGTTTCTTTACGGAGGCCATTCTCAGGCTGATGGCCCTCCAGTCCATCCACCACTTCAATGGTCACCTGTAGAAAGGAGACAAATTAGAAAAGTTCCTGGAGAAACACTGACGAGGATCGCCACATGCTGCATTTAGCTATCGCTGCCATTTTCATTACTTTTCATGGCTTAAGAAAGATTAGCATTCAGTATGTAAGTATTAAGTGCTATCATTGTATGTTCCCATACAATGATGAAATTGGTTCTCTGCATTTAACCCATCACACCTGAGATACACCCAGGTGGAGCAGTGGGCAGCTATGTAAGCACCCTTAGGGATTAGGTGTCTTGCTCAGAGACACCACGACATGTGGGCATGGCGGGGAGTCGAACCGCGACTTTCTGATCCCAAGTCTGCTGCCCTACCTCTACTCCATGTGTAGGTGATTGCACTCAGCTACCACTGTACCCAGTTTTAGCTCAATGAATCTAAAAATAGAGCTTTATATTTTTTCCTATTCAGCTGTGGCAGCCATCTTTGTATGTGTTAAAGATCACTCTCGTATACCACCATAATAAATTTCAAATCTGTATGTCTGAACATTTGTGATTTACTGTATAACCATTTTGCATTTAAAATGGTAGAAAATAGTTCAGTAGTTGTTGAGATACAAAGTGGACACAAAACACTTATAGAGAACATACCAATAATATTATTTGAAGATTATATTAAGTTCCAGTCAGTTGTTCATGGGATAATTCAAAGAACGTTCAGTTATGACATGTTTTGATGCATTCCCCACGACCTGTAAGACAGTTTTTGTTAAACTGCATCGTCATGGTAACATGAAATGCTAATAAAAGTGATAGTACACCTCACAGGGCTGAGGCTCTTATTTTGACACATTGTGTGGGTGCACTTTGTGTTCAAGCCACATTAAATCTGATAGAAACCCATACATTGGATGGTAAAGTGAACACTAGAAAAGTTCCTGTAGAAACTTTGACAGGACTCCCATGTCATTTATGATTTATCCCCCATGTCTTAGATTTATGTTTTGGGGATGTATCTTGACTACCATTATACCAAATTCCTGCTCAATATGTCTAGAAATGTCGATGTTACAACCATTTTGTTTTTACTATGGCTGAAAACTGTTTGTACATGATATTGTGCTAACAGTCTATTTTACCAATGGTAGAACATTAAAGAAAAAACTGAAGGGTATTCTAATAGTTATATGTTTTTGAGTCACTGACAGCTCCCATCACCAAAATTTAGCTCAGCGCACTCAAAAAATGATCGAAGCATAGCTACATTTTTAATTTTCAAGGTCAGCTATAAGAGCCAGTTTTATTCGGCTGAACACAAAATACTCATTGGTCATACAAAATGGTCCAAGAACCATTTTGCTAAACCAGAACAAATTTTAATCCAGTGGTTCATGAGATATTTTAAAAAGTGCTCACTTTTGTCATGTTTTGATGCATTCTCCATTCATTTCTGTAGATGACAGTTTTTTGTGATTTGTGTTGTCTTGATAACTTAAAAGTAAAAATAAAAGTAGTATCACACCTCTCATGACATATCAGATGCATTGGTGCACTCTTCTGTTCGAGCCACATTGAGGTTGATAGCAGCATACATATCGAATAGTCAAGGAACCCTAATTCCTGGAGAAACTTTGACGTGGACTGCCACGTGGCGGCCATTTTAAATTCATGATTTGACTTTACTATAGTGTTGGGGATTACTCCCAGCTATCACCATACCAAATTTCAGCTCAAAATGGCAAAAGAATCCATAAGTTATTGTCTTTTTTTTCTTTCTTGTAAGCTATGGTGGCCATCTTGGATTTATGATTTGGATCCAGTATGTGATGGGGATCATTCTCAGCTACAAGCATACCGAATTTCTGCTCTATATATCTAAAAATGGCAGATTTAGAGTATTTTACCTTTTTAGCTTAGGTAGCCATCTTGGATTTTTGATTTGCAATAAGAGGGATCATTCTCAGCTACCATTACACAATTTTCAGCTCAATAGATCTATAAACGGCTGAGTTATAGACATTATAAGTCAGTTTTAGTGGCCATCTTGAATTTTTAAATTTTAAATTCAGAATGTGCATCGCTGTCAGGTACAGTATTACCACACCAAATTACAGCTCAATATCTTTTAAAATAGCTGAGTTTTAGTAATTTTTCCTTTTTAGCTTAGGTGACCATCTTGGATTCTTGATTTGCATCAAGAATGTATAACAACTCGCTCTCAGCTACGACCATACCAAATTTCAGCCCAATATACCAAAGAATGACTGAGTTATAGTCAATTTAGTGTTGTCTGAGGTAGCTGTAGCAGCCATCTTGAATCAAAATGACTCCAAAAGGTAACCATTTTTAGAAATGCATCCATTATTTACTTAATTGGATGTGGTGGTAGGAAGAGTTTATTTGATGACACACTGACACTGAGTTTTGCTCAGAGATCTCTCCCCTCACTGTCAGTTAGAAGCTGTTGAGTTACATCCCTCTTTTTCAATGAGAAATATGGCATCTTTTTTTATTTTTATTTTTCGCAAATTACATCATCATGGTAACCTGAAATGCAAAAGCACACATTCCTAAATAAATAAATAAATAAATAAAGTGAAGAAATCCTTTTCAGGTTGATAATAATAGGTGGCTGCCAATTTTACAGTATAGGAAGGAATTGAGCAATATCGATATTACAGTACTGTATATCGGTAATTATATTGGTAACATCGGTAATGATACCGGGATTTTACCTGTAACGATATCAATATTGTGTGGGTAATGATATCGGTAATGATATTGGTAATGAAATTGGTATTATATTGACAATGACATTGGTGTTATCAGTAATGATATTGGTATTATATTGGTAATGATATTTGTGTTATATTGGTAATGATATTGGTATTATATCCATAATGATATTGGTATTATATTTGTAATGATATTGGTATTATATCTGTAATTATATTGGTATAATATTGGTAATGATATTGGTATTGTATTGGTAATGATATTGGTATTATATCCATAATGATATTGGTATTATATTGGTAATGACATTGGTATTACATCCATAATGATATTGGTATTATATTGGTAATGATATTGGTATTACATCGGTAATATATCGGCATTATATTGGTAATAATATTGGTTTTATATCGTAATGATATTGTATTATATCGGTAATGATATTGGTATTATATTGGTAATGATATTGGTTTTATATCGGTAATGATATTGGTTTTCTATCGGTAATTATATTGTATTATACCGGTAATGATATTGGTATTATATTGGTAATGATATTGGTTTTATATCGGAAATGATATTGGTTTTCTATCGGTAATGATATTGGTATTATATCTGTAATGATATTGGTATTATATTGGTAATGATATTGGTTTTATATCGGTAATGATATTGGTTTTATATCGTAATGATATTGGTATATGCTTTTTAAGCTATAAAAAGTATTTGTTTTTAGCAGAAATGTAAAATTGATTGCAGTGCTGTTACCCTTTCTTCTGCTGCCCCTGCACACAGCATCACCCTCCCCTCTTCTTTCTACCCTGACACATGTGCCTCCCAGATGAGGGTGGGGGGGACACCACCCCTGCCCCTCAGTCACCCTCCCACAAACAGTCGCATTCCCGCAGGAGGTTCCTCTGCCGCATGGCGGTGATGACCGTTATCCGGTTCTCGGACAGCTCCCGGAGCTCGTTGATGAGCTCCTGAACGCAGGGGCTGGGCCAGGGGTGTCCGTTCAAGTAATCCCTCAAGATGAAGGAGCGCTCCACCAGGAGCTCCAGCTGCACCAGGTGGCGCAGCTTGTGCAGGCTCAGGAGGTCCTTCTCTGGCTCCCGACGAAAAAACCTGCAGGACAAGAGCCAGGACGTTCTTACAAACTAGTCTACGGGTTAAAAACCTGCAGGACAAGAGGTAGGAAGTTGTTACAAACTAGTCTACAGGTTAAAAACCTGCAGGTCAAGAGGTAGGAAGTTGTTACAAACTAGTCTACAGGTTAAAAACCTGCAGGACAAGAGGTAGGAAGTTGTTACAAACTAGTCTACGGGTTAAAAACCTGCAGGACAAGAGACAGGAAGTTGTTACAAACTAGTCTACAGGTTAAAAACCTGCAGGACAAGAGGTAGGAAGTCGTTACAAACTAGTCTACATGTTAAAAACCTGCAGAACAAGAGACAGGAAGTCATTACAAACTAGTCTACAGGTTAAAAACCAGCAGAACAAGAGACAGGAAGTTGTTACAAACTAGTCTACGGGTTAAAAACCTGCAGGACAAGAGACAGGAAGTTGTTACAAACTAGTCTAC
>JARVGQ010000001.1:36636488-36649729 GCA_031762355.1 Hypsolebias martinsi | reverse complement strand
TCATTATCGTCATGAAAAAAGGGGGCGTCAACGAAATAATTTCGTCATCGTCATCGTCAACGAAAACAACACTGGTCGTAAACTCGAAACGTCGTAAGACGAGACCGTCGTAACCCGAGGACTACCTGTACTATGAATAATTACAACAATGTGATTCATGCAGATTTTTTTTAACCTCCTTTCAGCGGCTTGTTTGTTAGGGGTTGACACAATAACCGACCAAGCACAAATTCCCACATTTTCATTTGAATATTTATATCTGAAATGATAGTTCAAATATTTACAAGAGGCTCTCTATGTAAAGGGTGATTAAAACTTAACCAAACTCACTAGCTAACAGTTAGTTTGAATAGTCAAGTCAAGTCAGCTTAGGACCAAGGTGACTGCTACAGACTTAAAAACAACTCAAAGTGGAAAAAGTATAATTATGGCAGTTTCTGCAAACACTGTTTTATAAACTTGTCCATCCCAGTCTGTGTCAATACGTATAATTTTTTAATAAAATTTAAGTTATCTGAGGAGCACCTAGCTAGCTATAGCACTTCTGATGCAAACTGGGGCACTTCTGACAGGAATATCATAATATTCCATACTAATGCTCAAGCTCAAAATCAGTTTTTTAATGTTCCTGTTTTTAGTTTTCTACATTTCCTTTATAATCTATTTGTTTTGCTACTTTGACATCTTTTTTTTTTTAACTTGTTAAAAAAAATCTGCATGCCTCACTTATGATTGTCTATTGTTGTCGCTGTTGTCATCATTCTTTGTTTGTAGCCAGGTCTCTCTTGTAAATGAGTCCCCGGGGCTCAATGGGATTAACCTGCCTAAATAAAGGTTGAATGAATGAAAGAAAAAGTATTTTGAAACGTACTATGACCTAGATATATTCAAGCCTACTTCTGGTTGTTTTAATAAACTTGAATATTTGCAAAGAATTGTGCAAGAGATGACAATATTAGCCAACAATTTGCTAATGAAAATGTGTGGAAACCCCATTAAATTTGGGATGGATGTTATTGTTTGGTGGTGAAATCTAACATTGTTAGAAATGTTCGAGTGGTTTTAGTGAGATGCATGCACATTAAATTAGAGAAGTGTTTTTACTCAGTAATGCTAAATTGCCAAAGCGTAATCTTACCTTCCTCCAAAAGACTTGATATCATAATTTTTTTTTAAACGTAATTTTACAGCTTTAACTTGTTTGGCACACAACTATTTAACCAAACACCTCCACTCAAACATACTGGAGGTCATCAAGCAAGAAACCCACCAAGTAACAGGCTCATGGTGGTTGCCATGGTAACCACACACCATATTAAGGGTGTCTCCCACACCCTTAATATGGGCAGACAGAAACACAGACTGGAAAATAGATCTAAAACAGTCGCTTTTGGCCCGTGACTCAAAAAAGGTATAATAACTTTGCAAACTACAAAACAGTCAACACTATAGTGCGTAATTTTACCTTCCTCCAAAAGACTTAAAAACTTGATATCATAAGTTCTTTTGACTTAAATTTAAAGTTTTAACCAGTTTGACACCCAACAATTTAACCAAACGGCTCGATAACAGTAATGAGGTTATCAAGCCAGAGACCCACAAGTAATAGGCTCATGGTGGTTGCCATGGTAACCACACACCTGTCTGTGTCTCCCACACCCTTAATATTAGGGAGACAGAAACACCGACTGGAAATTTGGAAAATAATATAAAACAGTCGCTTTTGGCCTGTGAACCGAAAAAGGTATAATAACTTTGCAAACTTTACAAAACAGTCTTAACAGTATAATACATGGGTGTCAAACCCACTTACAAAAAAGGGGGCCAAAATTAAAACCTTTGTCAAAGTAAGGGCCAGTTTCAGAATCTATATTAAGTCAAGTTAGATACCCAACGTATTTTCTTGGTTGCAGGTTCCTCAACAAGAGTTTGATTGGTCTCAATTGACGTTCGCTGTTGCACTTTTGACATCATAATCAAAGATTACTGAAATAATTCAAGTAACAAAAGTATTTTACATTTACAATAATATCATGGGGGCCAGATAAGATGTCAAAGAGGGCCACATTTAGCCCGTGGGCCTTGGGTTTGACACATATGCATATTGCATAATCTTACCTTCCTCCAAAATACTTAAAAAAAAAAAAAAACTTGATATCATAAATTCTTTTAACTTAATTTTAAAGTTTTAACCAGTCTGATACACAACTATTTAACCAAATGGCTCAATAACAGTATTGAGGTCTCGACCCACAAAGCAACAGGTTCATTGTGGTTACCATGGTAACCACACTTGTGTCTCCCACACCCTTAATAAAAGGCAGACAGAAACGCAGCCTGGAAAATAGGGCTAAAAACAGTCACGCCTGCGATTCAAAAAAAGATATAGAAACTTTGCATACTTTACACACCAGTCTTAACACTATAATGCTATTTTTAAAATCGATTTGTGATCCATAAATCAATATGCTAGAACCGCTTGTTGATTTTAAGCAAACTGTAAATAAACTGACGTTTCACTACGTTGTTTGTCAAATATCCATTCTCAAAACAGGCGTTCAAGACTGAAGTTGCCCAAGAATGTGAAGTCATTGTGTGCAATGTCAATAATGGCTTCAGGACAAAGCAGCAGTTTATTGTGAAGAAAACAAACGTACTTTGTTAACCTTTTTTGACTCATCGCCTGAAGACATGGAAATAAGAGGAAAGGAAGAAGCGTTTCGGGGTGAGGTCTCACTATTTATATATTAAAATGCGTATTTAGTGTTGCTTCATATCAACAGGAAGGAGATTTACTCATGTTTTTTTTTTTAATGGGGATGCAGCCGGTGAAAACGTAAAGTTAGTTTACGTCACATAAGTCGTGTTAGGTAAAAACCTGAACACACGTGATGAGCTGCCGCACCTAGGAGGTAAATATATGAAGAAATAAACCGTAACCGGTAAGAGACATACCTCTCTCCCGGTGCGGAAGCCATTCTTCCCCCAATCTTCACGTTTCAGCCCGTTCACATGAGGCTTTAGGTTTCCGGTAGCAGTTATTATGGCCATGTTCCTGAACGAGCGACTGTCTCTTCTGCTCAACAGTCGGTTGTAAAAAAAAAAAAAAAAAAACATACGGTGAGCTTTTAGTGAACTTCCAAAGGTGACTTCCTCTTTCAGTTGTTTCGGTTCTGCCTCTTTTTTATTCCGTGTAAAGGATTCGCTGAAATGTTGCACCTCATGTTTCAACAGATGCCAGTAACTGTGGTTGTATACTGTATATAAATAAAAATAACCACTAACACTTTATTACTTTAGGTTCCAAGCTGAGTATACTTTTTAAATTTTATTTTTTTAAGTTAAAGTAATAATACTGTACATTAATAAAACTAATGCAGAGCGCTGCTAAAATAAAAAAAATTAGCTAAAGAAGCCAAAAAAAGTAGTACTCAAACTAATTGCAGCATAATAGCTAAATTATACTCATAATAAGGTTACTAAATCTAACGTTAGCTAAACAAATTACACAGTTAGCAAAACAGCTAAAACTAGCTAACCCGCTACACCTAAAAGTTAGCAAAACAGATGAAGTTTGCTCAACAGACTCCAAAGCTAAAATGAGCCAAACAGTCGTTACAATTAGCAAAATGTTAAAAGTAGCTAATCAAATGCTACACAAAAATGTTTGCAAATCTTATGTAAATTACAGCAAATCTAGTTAAAAGTAGCTAAATAAATAAATAAAATAGTTAACAGATAGCTAGAACAAATTGGAGCAGAACGGTAGCTAAAAGTAGGAGAACAATTGCAAAACGGTAGCTAAAAATCGCAGAACAGTATCAAGTAGGCTACTAGTAGCAAAGAGCTACAATCTAAAAGTACCCGAATTCAGATATATACTGTATTAAAAAATTTTGCTAATATTAACTAAACAATGCTTCAGTTAGAAGAATATCTAAAATTAGATGCTACATGAAAAAATTAAAACAGTTGCTAAAATAATCTAAATTGTCCCTAAAGCTAAAATTACCTAAACAGATTGTACAACTAGATGCTGCACAGCAAAGTTAGCAAAACAAATGCTGAAATTTGCTAAACAGACTCCAAAGCTAAAATTAGCTCAACGGATGTTACATTGAGCAAAACAAGTTAAAACTAACAAATCAAATGCTACACAAAAATGTTAGCAAAACTGATGCTAGTTATAGGAAATCTATAGTTAAAAGTAGCTAAATAAATGCTAAAAACAAAATCACCAAAGGAAAAAAGGTAGCTAAAATTAGTAGATCTAATGTAGCACATAGGAGCAGAATGGCTTAAAAAGTGGGAGAACAATTGTAAAATGGTAGCTAAAAATCACAGAACGGTAGCAAGTACTAAAAGTAGCAAATGGTAGCCACAATCTACTCAGATAAATTAAAACATAAGCTAAAATCAACTAAATGCTACAATTGGCAGAATAACTAAGAAACCAGATGCTACACACAAAAAAAAATTGCAGAACAGTAGCTAAAATTATCTAAATTGTCACTAAAGCTAAAATTACCTAAACAAATTGTATAATTAACAAAACAGCTAAAAGTTGCAAACCAGATAGTTATCAGAACCACTGTAAATATTAGCAAAACAAATGCTAATTTTACCAATACTGTAAATGCTAAAGACCAAGCAGCAAAAAAGAAACTAAAATTAGCTAAAAGAAAATTGGAGTAGAAAGAATGCTAAAAGTAGGGCAGCAAACTGGAAGCTAAAAGCTAAACATAACAACACTGTGGCTAATTGTTAATTTCTGGTTTTAAATTTCTCTCAGATTTTGCTAAAATACTTACGACGAGCAACCACCTTTGTTTGTTTATTGTATACAGATGTTTTTCCTATTATAGAGATAAAACTTTAGTCATTTGTTTAACCAAATAAGTAGGCACTAAAATGACGCACTATCTGATGAGCGAGTTAGCTTAAAGCTGGTGTGCCCCGTCTTATCTTTGGATGTGGTGTGGCTGCAAACAGCAAATATCACTTGACAATGTAAAACATTGAGTCTCTTTCTACCTGGATTATTGAGCATGCATCAGGGTATTGAGTCTCTTGTAAAGAAAGATATAAAATGAGAACAAAGTGGTTTAGAGTCATCTTTATTACTTTTATATACTGGACTGCTGTTTTACATTTAACCAGGTGTTTTAAAGTAATGTCAGTTTTTACAGCCCTAAAAGCAAAACGCTGCACTACCTTTACAGCAGGAAGTTGAGTTACAATTGATAGTTAAGCTTTCTAGTGGAGGATTTACTTTGTTGTCATAAATCCGAGCCGCTCTTACATAACTTGAATCAAAACATCCTATTGAAGTCACTTTTGTTCACAGGTTTGATGCATTCTTTAACGTTTTCCTTTGTGGAAAAACACAATGTCGCCGTTTGTTGGTGAAAGGTCAGCGCCCAATCCGTGGTCCTGTGGCGCAGCGGGTTTGTGGGTGTACAGAACAACATTCAGTGAGTTTTTTTCTTTTTAGTTTTTTCCATTGATCATACTTGTTACTTTACTGTAGCTCCTTTCATGAGCAAATTACAAGCAGCAGAAAGACAAAAAGATAGTGTTTAGGAGGAATCTGCAGCTTGGAATGCAGCTGCATGTCTGAACGTTATGCCGTGCGATTAGGATCGTTAGCGTGCGCACACTCTGCTCGTTGTGTTTCAGGCCTTCTCTGTCAGATCCTCCACCTCCATGTCATTTTAGCTCAAATAATTTATCAGTGCAGGAAGCAAACCATCCATCAGCGCTCGTTTCCATTTCACAGACATTATTCTCCCCTTTACAAACTCTGCTCTCTGAAACACGTTTAGTTTTTTTTTTTATTTTTTTTTTTGCAGTGGTATGTCATTCACTGTGGAGTTATTGCTGTTTTTACTTGTCTCAAGGTTGGAGTTATCTGAAAACCCGAGGCCATCGCATAGGGAGGAAGGTAAAAATCAATCAATAAGCAAAAACCAGGGAACTTTACAGATAAAGGTGGTGCTGATTGAGTGAAACAGAAAGATCCGTGCACGTGATAATAGAACTTAGTCAACCACACTTCAGTCACTACAATGAACACATTCGCAGCACTTCCCCACTCTTAGCTTAGCCTTTAGCAGCTGGTTTCCCCCATCCTTCACTACACAATCACTTCCCACATGGGACCAGATGTAACCTACATCTGTCAGCTTTCATTAGCTGCATCAGGCTGGACAGCACTGTTCATCTGTAATTCATTTATTTCTCTTTTAATTTTTCAAAACTCAAAGAAAAAAAACTAATTTGTTAGAATTCCACCTCTGAGCATTGAGTTTTATTAATAATCTGACAGATGAACGGTTGTTACAGGACTGAAAATTGGGCATCGGTACCTGAAATACAATCTTGATGGATGTTCTAATTTTATTTAAGATGTGCTAAATTATATTGGGATCTCAGTGGCTTTATTTCCAACACTTCAAATGAGCGCTCAAGCCGTCCACAAGGAGAAAACTCTTGTTGCTGTGAGACATCCACACTGCTTTGTGAATATCTTGTAAAATAGTTTTTTTTTTCCATCTTAACACAACAAAATGCAATCTATATTTGATCAGCTTGGATATTTTCCCCTCAACTTAAAAACCCCAACGATGCCAGCCTGACAAATTATTTATATAACCGAAATGGAAGTCTCTGCTTGAATGATGGCTAAAAAGTGAAACCTTTCATTCCAGATGTTTACACTGATGTTTGGTTTTGAGGAAGCTGTAACAGATAGGACGTTGTTCTGCCATCTTGTGGCAGTGCAGAGAAACCCCCCCTCCTGTCATCCCAGTGGACATGTGTGTGGACAATGGCAGCTGGACTGGTCCTTTCTAACATGTTTGTTTTAATTAATCTAAAGTAGACATATTGGATGTGAGCAGTTATATTTGGATGAACCCCCTGATGTGTCATGAAAGCAGCCTGTGATGTGGTGCTATATTTAAAACTTCCCCTGAGGTGCCATTAAATCATGAAATTTCTTCGTCAGGCCCCTTAGACCTCATTTTAATGTCCACATAGAGCACATTAAAAGTAATGGATTCACGTTGGAATAACAGGAGTGATTTTATAAAGCTACTGACTGAAAAACGAATGAAATAAAACACAAAAATGCTCATTCTGAAACTCAATTCTGTTTGAAAGAGTTTACTCCAGTGGTTTTCCAGATGCTAAACTATTCTGTAATGCAGGTATGCACTTGTTGTAAACAAAGCCCATGACTGAAAACCACGTCAAAGTTTGAGTCAAGGGACTGACTGACCTATGTGAGTCTGTGTAAGGTAAACTAATAGACAAAATGGTGAGCGTTGAATCTTGAAGATGCTTTAAAGCGGAACTATAGGCGAATCTGCTGCTAAACGCAAAAGATAAGAAAGATACAGCTGCAAAGAATAAATGGCAGGGATCAAGCAGGGCAGTGAAGCGCCACAAAGACAGAGCTCTGTGTTCAATCAGCCGATACTTATGCTAAACGTATTCTAGACCTGTGTACAGATACTTTCTCCAACAAATATGAGTGTAAATACGTAGAAATTGACGTATTTCTCCATCCATAACGGCTCCTCCATGGACGGAGCCACAGTCAACCTGATCACTTCAGCGTCACGGTTAGAACGAGGTCTGTACCCCGAATGTAGTCTGGCACAGCGAGCTCAGAAATAAAACTTGATTTTTCAAGACGGTTGCTGAAAAAGGCAGCAAGATGAGCTTACAACACTGTCAGGGAGGAGCTCACTGGGGACCTCGACGAGCATGACGAGAACCCGACGTGTTACAGAAACTAATAATGCAGAGGGAATAAAAAGGCTGGGGCTACGGCTGAGACTAATGGAAATAAGGAACAGGTGAAATGGGCGTGGCAGAACTGGAAAAGATCTGGTAGATTGGCTGGTAGCACAGAAGACCACAGGGGAACAAAAACAACATCATGGAACAAAACAATGAGCCAAAGAAGCAGAAAAATGAAACTGTTACAAAACATCCAAAAACACCAATTGTAACTTCGGCTGTTTCCGTAGGTGAACAAACACACATGCTAGTTGGAATCCAGGCAAAAACTTTTACTAAACTAAACTATTGTTAATTCAAGGACATCTTAATCAATATGAGGAAAATACTGTGCCAGTTTTGTTTCTGATTGTATTTATTTATTTTGGCCCCACTTCCTTTTTGATTCAGTTATTCAAAGCAACGTGTCCATTCTAAAAGAAACATTTTACTTCTTTCATTTCGCAGTACAAAGACGAACCGGCGCGTTTTTTTTTTTTAACCGTTGCTGACAGTTAACACAAAGACCTTTCAAATGTTTGAGTGACGTCCTTTAATTGTTAAAATCCTACATAGTTTGCCAGACAGAAATCACACTTTGAAGAGCTGATGGAGACAAAACGCGCAGGTGTTCCCGCAGCTTCACTCCGTTTCAGCTGCAGCGTGGTTTGCTTAAGACGTCATATATTTGACTGAACAATACGGTAATTAGTGCCGTTTTTTTTTTTTTTTTTTTCTTTTTTTAAACAGCTCAAATAACTAGAACGTGTGAACCTTTTCTCACTGGCCAGCTGTTTCTGTGCTTGATAAGATGCAACTAAATTATAACTGCATTAAAATATTTTATACAACTCGTTAACTTTGGGAGTAAACTCAATTCAAGTTGGGTGCCACTGCTACTTATCATTAGCAAACCCAAAAATGGCTATAACTCAATCAGTTTTACATACTTTGAGCTAAAATTCGGTGTGGTAGTAGATGAGAGTCATCCCCAACACAAACAATGATCCTGCAGTTTTATCTAAAACTTGGGCATGCATTGCAGTGGGTGATAGGCATTCCACTTCAGAGGTGGAAAGAGTACTGAAAATTTGTACTCAAGTACAAGTACTGTTACTGCTTAAATTGTATTCAATCACAAGTAAAAGTACTGGTTTTATAAATATACTTAATTACAAAGTACTGTTCTCATAAAACTACTCAGAGTAATAATTACTTTTTACCCAATTGATGTTTTATTGTGTTGTCAGAAGGCATTCAGTTTAATTTACTGTATAAAACAGTTACGTTCAAAGCTCATTTCTCAGACGCTCAGAAGCGCCATCTTATTTTAGTACCAGACAAACCGATGGCAGTGACAATATCTAAGATCTTAGCATACTTAGCCATTACTAATAACTCACACATACAAGCAATAAAAAAGCAATATCATGCAGGTAGTTGTAAAACCTTGTATACTGCAATATGTTTTTTGAGATTAGATGCTGAAGTCTTGTAAGGTGCTATCACCGTAGAGATCAAACAAAGTGTTTGCATCTGGACACTGTCTCCTGTACATGAAACATTCCTCCAGGTACGGCCACGGGCACTCGTCCTCAGCCTTTACCTTGACATTGTTGTCATCTGCCTCCATTTGGGCTTTTTCTACAATGACTCTGTACTCTATGGAATTGTACTTTGCTTACGTCATAGGTACCGTATTTTCCGCTGTACACGTCACACCAGCCTGTAAGTCGCATCAGTCCAAATATGTCTACTAAAGTGGAAGAATCTATAAATATGTTGCATCTGTTAT
Organism: Hypsolebias martinsi; assembly: GCA_031762355.1. Classification (NCBI taxonomy): domain Eukaryota; kingdom Metazoa; phylum Chordata; class Actinopteri; order Cyprinodontiformes; family Rivulidae; genus Hypsolebias; species Hypsolebias martinsi. The sequence continues at coordinate 36,640,146 of JARVGQ010000001.1, read as the reverse complement.
GGGTCACCGCTGACGCGTCACATTTGTTATGAGTCACCGCTGACAACCAGGAAACGTGGGCCAGTGTTGTGCCATAAATCAAGTGGCTGCCAAATGGTGGCCACATGAGGACTTTAACAAGATTAACACTTAAAAACAATTATTTGTTTGTTCGAAATTATAGTAAAGGTGTGCCTCAGTTGAAATTTTCTTTAATAAATGCACTTTGACGGTCAAATCAGCTGCATTTCAAAAATAATCGCTGCCTCGGTGCTCTGGGAGCGTGCTCCGAGGGAGGAAATCAGAAAGGAGGAGCGCTGCGCATTTCTTCGAAATTTAACAAGATAAGCACCTAAAACAAATGTTTGTTTGCTCGACATTATACGAAAGGTGTGTCTCAGTTGAACTTTTACTTAATAAATTAACTTTAATGGTCAAATTTGCTGCATTTTGCCGGGGAGGCGCAGCAAAATGAAGCTGATTTGACGGTTGCTCCAGGCGGGCTGGACAAAGGTGGCAGGCTATGGCAAGCCGATTGTGTCATTAATAACCATGTTTACCTATTATATGACACAACGGCATGCCATATTACTCGAATGCCATCTAGCGGCTGAAAATGTTAAGTGTTCAATATTTTCAGTCAGAATTAATGAAAACGGTCATATTTCAGTCAAAATTTGGTTTATAAATATGGGGGGAAAATCTGTAAATACATAGCTTCTGTGTAAAATCACAGGCATGCAAATTATGCAAATGCACGACCTATAGGTTGAAAAATACAGTAATTGGCACATTCGCGATCTGAGAGCCTTGTTGGCTGCAAAGATGCAGATGAACGCTTTGAATATTAATTCATATTGTGGCTGTACTCAGTAGCCGCTTCTGATTTTAAATGTAGCGAAATAGATTACATGGTCTAAATTGTACATAAGTATGAGTAAAATTACATACTACAATACAAATACTCAAAAAAATCTACTTAATTACAGTAATGTGAGTATTTGTCATTCATTACTTCCACCTGTGTTCCCCTTTTTGTCCTGCTTTTATCTGTATGCAATAAAAATGGTGTGTGTCATGTTAAGGAAAAAATTTGTAAAAATAGTTTGATATTATAACTCCGATTCAATTTTGGATCAGTCACAATTTATTTAAAGCAAAAACCAACAGTTAATACAATTTACCATTAGTGTGTGCACCAGAAGCCCCTGGTTACTTTTTGTATGACAGGTAAGACGCTGCTTTATTAGCTTCTGCAGCTCGTTGAGTGCGTGTTCAGATCCACTGAGGCTGAACGGAGACGAATGAGAAAGATCGGTGGAGAGTCGAGCTCACAGATATTTATAGAGTGGATAAAATACAGATTGTGACTTGAGGTAAAAAGGAGCAGCAGACTGGCAACAAGGAGGAAGATAAAGAAAAAAAAAAGGTTGAGTGAAGCACACCGTTTCTCTGTAGGTCAGCTTCCTGTCATGTCTGCTGATCCTAATGAAGTTGTGCAGTTGTTGTGACTCATGCGTCATTTTAGGGCTTTGTATGTTTACAACTAATGTCTTTCTTCTTAGTTTTGTGCTCGTTACTCAACGTGCCTTTAATGTTTTGACCTCAGATCTTCAATAAACAGTCAACGAAGTCCACCTGAAGATATTTATTTGTTCATAATGGACGGGATCTCAAGGCGCAGTCATGGAGAGGAGGGTATCTGGTTTGGGAACCTCAGGGTCTTGTGTCGGCTTTAAGCAGATGATGTGGTTCTGTTGGCGTCTTCAGGCCATGATTCATGATCCAGCTCCTTTGAGTCCGAGGTCATGGTTCTCAACTGTAAATGGGTGGAAAGCCCCATCGGGGTGGGGGGAGTCTTTACCTCTGGTGAAGGAGTTCAAGTATGGGTGTCTTAGAGCAGGAGATTGATTGATAAATCAGGGTCTCATCCTCAGTAATGAGTGTGTTGCTTTGGTCGGGCTTGGTGAAGAAGGGGTTGATTGACAAGGCAAAGCTCTAGATTTACTGGTCTGTCTATGTTCCAACCTTCACCTGTGGTTGTGAAAGTTTGTATCATGACTGAAAGAACCAGATCCTGGATACAAGCAGCTGAAATGAGCTTCCTTCGTAGGGTGGCCCGACTCAGACTTGGAAATAAGGCGAGGAGCTCCGTTATCCAGGGTGAGCTCGGAGTTGAGCAGCTGCACCTTCACATTGAAAGGAGACCCAGACCAGCCCTCTGGATGGGTTGTGTATTGCTGGGGAGAGGGAGGTCTGGGTTTCTCTCCTGGACCTGTTGCCTCTGACACCTAACAACAGAGAAGCAGTAAAAAACAGGGATGAAGATTTTTTCAATAAATGCAGTAAATTTTAATTTTTTTTTTTTTTTTTTAGTGACAGCCATGCTACATTTCTTCACTCATTTCATCTTTTCAGGGCTGAACTTTCCCATCGGGTGACAAATACTGTCAGCAGAGAGAAGCAGAAGGAAACTACGGGCCAGGAATGAACATAAATGCAGGAAACGCTGTGCCACGTCTAACATTTTACTGTAAATGAGGCAAACATTGAGCCTGAAATCGTATCTGGATCCGGATCCCAGTCTGCTTTTAGGGGACCCCCTTCTGTCAGAAAATACTGAATGTTTGCATGCTGCAACAATATAGGAATGATAAATTTAATCAGTTGGAGTAAAACCCACCTTCATCCTTGGTCAGCTTAGCCTGCCTGCATACATGACAGAATGTATAGATTTAAAGTTTTACAATAAAGTTTTCAGATTTATGTCGTTACTGAGCAATGATCCAGTAAATTATTTATTCGCAGTCCAGTTTGCTCCGTTCTGAAGCTCTTTTCTTCTCGTTACAGACACCCAGAAACCTACTGGCTTCGTGACGCTGAATCTCTGCAAGGCTCCAGACTTCCGGTGAGCCTCCCACCTCAGCTGAAATTACCGTTTCCCTGTCTACAGAGAACGTCTCCACCAAGCCCACGGAGACTCTGCTCTAAATCTCCTTGATGTTCTGTTAGCCAGGTAGCTGAACAGCAGAAAACAAGCCGGGCCTTCTAGTGAGCTTCCCTCCAGGGTAATTGATGCACAAACCGATGTGGGTGGATTTTAAAGGATGTTTTCTCCTCCCACATTGGGCTGATCTGGAATCATTCACACTGGGCAAATGTGTCCAGGAAGAAAGAGGATCATTTACTATGTTTAGGGTAAGGCGTATCTTCTCTAACGAGACACACGGTGCAGAGCAGAGACATGTTTTTGTGCAGTGAAAACGAGGTTTTTGTAAAGACTGAGCTCTGCAGAAAACAAAAAGTTAACAGTAATTCCTGATGCATGCTCAATAATCCAGGTAGATAAATCGAACAAGGATGAGTCAGGTCCTCTGGTCGGATTCTTCTTGTTGAAACATTTCATCTTTTCTCCGAAAGACTTCTTCAGTCTGAGGAGCTGCAACAAACTCAGCTTTATAAGCAGCACCTTCTCATGGTGGATCAACCAGTTTGCTGCTGACATCCAAAACTAGTTGTTCACATGCAAAAGGAGGACCATCAGCCTAACAATTGATCATTAGTGCCCTAGTGGCCGCTTGCTAAGCGTATGTATATACCTCTTCTGTATGTTGCAGGAGTTTCAGAGAAACTGAGACGTTTATTTTCTAAACACAACGTCCCAGTGGCTTTTAAACCC
>JARVGQ010000001.1:36427984-36439356 GCA_031762355.1 Hypsolebias martinsi | reverse complement strand
ATGTCTCAAATCGTGTCCTGATAGACAAGATGTGAAAGATCTTTTTTGTAATACCACTATCTAACCTCATGGTTCTTTCCCTTTTTCATATCTAAGATTATCATTCTGATAAGGAATGAGATGGCTGCGCTGATTCTAGCTGCAGCTTCACACACTTAGTCCATCTTTCGGACAACTGTGCGTACATATTCCCGTTGTACCTCGGTGCAATGTCAATAAAGATTCTCTGACTCTGACTCTTTACCAAAACAGTACAAATTATCCACATCTGTAAAGTCAAAAACTAACTTGCACAACTTTCATCCTACCATGTTCAGAATTAAGGATTCTTGTCAAAACAGGACTCGTAAAAACTGCTGATACTTTAATTTTCAGAAAGTGAGATTAGTGCAATGATATTTTTGCAGGTGTCAGTAAACGTATCCATCAGGCAGCTGCAAGTCTTTCAAAAGGCTGCTATCGAAGTCCTGATCAAAACCAATGACCAGTTCTTTATTTAAATTCCTGTCTGCAACAGGAAGTATTTTAAAATCTCATTATTGGTTCATAAGACACTTAACACCCTTGGGTCTCATTACGTCACAGAGTTACCTGTCAGGTGAAGACCCCCTTGGGTCCTCAGGGTCGAGTTTATTCGGGTTCTACCAAACCAGAGGAGGCAGCATTCAGTTGTTGTGTTCCTGAACTCTACAAAAACTGTTGTTCTTTTTAAATGAGGACTGAAAACGTTGCCACAGCCTTCACAGAAAACAGAAAGTTTGTTTTAGATGGTTTCCTTTCCGTCAGTACACTCGGTACAGTATGTTTATGGAGATTGCGCCCTCGTGAGACCTAACCTTCTTACACCTGGCGCCATTTTAGTGATAGAGCAGTTTGTCAGTTGGCAAGCTAAACAGGCAGAAAGTTAGTTGCTTTAGACACAAGTCTTATGCTGTTCAAACGCGCTCCCTCCTTAGCAAGGCTAAACAGGGAAGAGCAAACTTAGCAAACTAAAAAGTCTAGAAAGACAGCAAGGCAGAAAAGTGACCGTTAGCTGGGCAAAACAGTGTAAGCAGATGCTGCAAGTTAGAAGACTAAACAAGCAGCGAGCATGATCATACCATGTAGCGATGCCATGGGCTGTGAGGAAGCACCTCCAATCAGACAGTTAAACCATAGACAAGAGAACTGCAATCAGGTTAAAGCGAGGTGAACTGCAAAAAGATTGGGGAAATGAGACCACACTGCATATTTCTAACCCAGGAGGGCGGGGCCTCTGGTGTATGAAGCAATCTCATTGGTTTCTGACAGGCGTGTTGAAGGAAATTTCTTCAGACTAGGTCTTGCAAGGGCGCAATCCCCATACACATATGAGTTGCACCTCGTTGCCCTCCTGCAGGGAACCTTGGTTATACAATAGACCCTCGATTATTGTGGGGGTTAAGTTCAGGACACCCCCGCAGTAAGTGGAAAACCCACAAAGTAAGAACACTATATTTATTTTAGTATTTATATATAGTTTAAGGCTTTATAAACCCTTTCCACACTCTTGCGATGTTCTAAGCTCTTCAGCTTACGTCATTTGAACAACACATGTGTACTGCAATATTGCAACATTTTATATGGCAACTCACCAGCCTTTGTCCGGTTCTGATGGGCTCTCTGCAGCCGTTGAGCACCAGACGCTTTTGGAGAGAGCTGGAGCTTCAGAGAGCCAGCTCAAAACCACACAACGGTCTTGATAGAGTCCAAATCCGGATGAAAAAAGTCCGGGTGAGCTCTAGAGAAGACACCGGACCTCCAGGTGATGCCTTCCCTCTCGAGAGGCTTCATGGGCTGGCAAACAGCACTCAGATTGACCAAAAAGGCTGGAAGTAGTCCTGGTCTGGTTCTGATCGGCTTTCTGCATCCACTGACTGCCATAGTCACTATGACCAAATGTTTTAGTCAGGTTCGGATCAGATCAAACTTTCCCTCCTCTTCGGCAAAAAGCAGCGGTCAGAAGCACTGTTGGCTTCTGGGTAATGTAGTCCTTTTGACTGGCCTTACAGTATAGGCTTATTGAAAGAAAAGTACAAAATGGCAACGCCTGTCCGAAGCATTTTTTTGTAAACATTTTATCTTGTATCGTCCTAATCACCTGAGTAATATTAAAGTTGACAGTCATTGAAAAACCGCAAAAGAGCGAGACCGTAAAGTTGAACCGCAAAGTAGTGAGGGACTGCTGTATTCATAACCTCCAGTTTTTAAGTACTGCACAGATTTTAATGTAATCCTTTTCATTCTTTGCAAGTTCCTCTTGTAACGTATTCATCTGTAAAGCACTGGGTGCTGTTTGAATGAACTCGCCTTGCATTTAACGTCTTCCTCTCCGTCATTTAAATAATTTGTCAGTTTAAATACTGACGGGAAGGGTTCTTCTGATTATTAAATGGCCAACATGCAGTGGTTCGTAGCTGTAATATCAGAGTCTGTAAGAGTTCTGGGCTCTGTCGGTCACTGGCAGTCCGTCGGTTTCTTTCAACCCCTGCCAGTCGTGGTGTTTATAGGATTTAGTCTCATTTTCTCCAGTGTTAATTTGTTTCCATGGAGGCAGCCATGACACGTTCTCTCCCTCCATTGTGTGGCTTTACTTTACAGACCTATGATTTTCTCTCTCTTTCTGCCGAGTAGAATAAAGAACGTCACCACCTCAACAGCTTTTACATTTATATGTATTTCTTGACAAGAAGCATGATCATCTTTAAATTCCTTCCTTCGCGTCTCCTCCTTTAGCGTGTCTACACCCTGTTACTGCGCTGGTGTGTCGCTTCCAATAACTCCTCACTGCATTGTTTGGCTTTTTGTGGTTTGTTATTTTGGTTGATCTGTCATTGGACAGATGAACATGTTGCAGCATAGTCTGAATAAATTTCTCATGCCTGTGAATAAATCCTTCACATTTCCAGCTTGCCAGCGTGATGCTCCTCCCTCCCTGTGGCTCCGTTTGGCGAGCTCCAAATGCCGCCTCTCTCATCATGAGGATTAGAAGGAGCTCGTTTCGGCTTTGATTTGAAAACCATCGAGACGCTAATGTGTTGGTGACTGACCTGTGACCTTTCTCATCATGTGGCAAGCAAAAGTGGTCTCTTTGCCTCTCAGGCTCTGTGGGACCCTTGGGGGTCTGGGTCAGGTTTTAGTTGTGTTTATGCAGGCTTTTTGTCAGACATGCATGATTCACTGCCACTTAACAAAAGGAGAAAAAAAGCCTTATGAATGGGACACTTCCGGACACAAGGATTTATTCTTTTATTGCAGAGGATTACATTACAAACTTAAAGAGAGAATACTCTTCTATTTGAATCTTCTGCTTTTTCACAAAAATTCTAGTATCAAATCTGCAGAGACAGCCTGCACACTTTGAGACTTCCTGACACCATATATTTTCAGACATAAAAGACTTTTTAAAGCATTTAGAAACTTTCTTTCTCTAACAGCCAGGCAGAGCTGACTCCAAACTGTGAATAAAGTTCAAACAGAAATCTTTTGCAATCTGTTATTTCTTAGGGATCCGTTTCAGCTACAACTGTGCAAATCTTAAAGCTACTATATTTTTCGCCCTATAAGTCACAATTTTTTGCATAATTTACATGCTGTGACTTATACGCCGAAGCAAATAATTTATGGATTTTTTTTCCTCATATTTATAAAACAAATTTTGGCTGAGATATGACCGTTTTCATTCATTCTGACTGAAAAGATTGAACACTAACATTTTCAGCCACTAGATGGCACTTGAGTAATATGGCATGCCGTTGTGTCATGTAATAGGTAAAAGTGGCTTTTAATGACACAAATGGCTTGCCATAGCCTGACACTGTTGTCTGCCTGGAGCAACCATCAAATCGGCTTCATTTTGCTGCAGCACCCCAGTGAAATGTAACTAATTTGACCAGTGAAGTGCATTTATTAAGTAAAAGTTCAACTGAGACACACCTTTGCTATAAAGTCGAGCTAACAAATAATTGTTTTTTGGTGTTAATCTTGTTTGATTCTTGTTAAAGTCCTCCCGTGCATGCCCCTGTGGCCACCATTTGGCAGCCAATTGATTTTTGGCACAACACCGGCCCATGTTTCTGGGTTCGGCCCACATTTGGTTGTCAGCGGTGACGCATAATAAATGAGACTTATATGGAAAAGTGACATATTTATGGATTTTCCACTTTATTAGACATATTTGGACTGATGTGAGTTTTAGGGCGGTGCAACATGTATGGTGGAAAATATGGTAATATATTTACAACCATTTTTGTGTTGCTGAACATCGTTTGGCTGTGGCAGACATTTTTACTTGGGTTGACTTCACATGTTTTATCAGTTGTACATGTGCATCCAATGATTACTTTACGAAAGTTTCACTCAAATTGTTCATGCTCATGAGACGAGCTGCTAACAAACACACGCACAGGCAACACAGGCCTGCGTTTGCCATTTGGCAACAAGCAATAATAAATAAATAATTTTAAGATCTGTAATTTATCTTTAAATTATTTTTTCCCATGAAAAGAAAAGTTTAAACATGAAAGGGTCCAAATAAATGTGAAATGTTTTATTTTTTACAGCAAGTTTGGCTGTTCATTTCCTAAGTGTGATGCAGTGGCAGCATTATGAAGATTTAGTATCTTACCTGTTGTAGATAGCTTTTTGAACAATCTCAGTTTATAGAGATAAGAGTTTAATTCTGACTAGCCTGATGAGCTCACAGTTAGTCCTAAAGTTATAAAATAAATGGGGATTGCTCTCATTTTTAAACATCTTCAATTTAAAGAAAACTTGAAAGTAAGTATTGCTTTCAGTTGCCCAATACACAATCATTTAAGTAAATTCTGTGCTTATTTGTGAACATAGGCAGCAGATTGCTGCAGATTTCTGCACTTCCTGCAGGGATGTCATATCTGTACCAGAGTAACTGTCACATTCAGCTCAATTCAGTTTATTTATATAGAGCCAATTCACAACAGAAGTCGTCTCAGGGCACTGCACAGAAACATTCACATACATAAAAATCAGTTAATAATATTAATTCTGAGTTATGTACTATAAAACAGGCATCTAGAAAGCTGGAAAAAAATGGCGTTCCACTAACATTGAAGCATTCAATTGATCTTGGAGCAATAGCCTGCTAACTTATAAAAAAGCTCTCCGTAAAGCTAGAACTGTATATATTACTCATCTATAATAGATGAGAATAAAAATAACTCCCAAGTTTCTGTTCAGCACTATAGCTAAACTAATGAAAAGTCCTATATCAAACAGAGTGATATAGTGTTTGCATGAAATACAAACACATTTTGGTGAATCTAGTTGTTTTGGATCTACTTTGGATTAGCCTTTAGTTCGCCAATACAGTCAGAAATACATACACTCTCTAAACTGAGGTCGATTAAAGAGATTTCTACAAAGTACAACAGGTAAGGTATTAATTGTTCAGGAAAAACCATCTGAACTATTTGAGTAGTAGTAGCTCTACACACAGTATAGCTGTTAAAATGACTTGTAACTAACTACACAGGGAGAAAGGTCAGCGATTAACTCAACGTATTTAACACTACTGGTCCGTCTTATGGCCTTTCAGGTCTCTTTAGTTCCTCTTCATTCCTCCCTGCATTATATGGCCATCACTTTACGTTGTGGAAGGGTTTCCATGGCGACCACATCCCCTCTAGAACAGGGTGTTTGTACAGGACCGGAGCTGACCCTGGGCTGCAGCAACAAAGAGGAGGCCGGAGTGGGCGGGAGCCTGCGAAGGACAACAATCTGAGCGCACGGAGCGTGCAGCAGCAGATCATTTAGCTTCTCGAGTGTAGCGTTCACCACGGCCACGCCGTTCACCTCCACCAATCTGCAAGGCCAATTACACACACAAACAATCGAGTCATCAAAGAGACCACTGGGAAAGAATTTCGACCACAAATAGCTTCACAGTTTACAGTGTAGGTAAATAAATCTGAATTTATTCAAAACATTACAAACTTACAACACGGTAAGCTTTAAGCATGCCTCGCGGAAGTTTTCCAGCGTTAGTTTTTATTTAAGGACACATAGTGGTGGGGGAAAAGTAAAATAGAAACTTTTCAGTTTTTTTATTTTTTATTTTTTTTGTAAGTTGTGTAGAAATTGCTGGCACAGATTTGGCGATAATTGACCTCCCACAGTGAAACTGAAAAACTCTTTTCAACTTCTGCGGTTTCATCTTTGAATAGTGATGCAGAATTTTTCCATAACAAGGTCGTCTCTAAGAGTGATGTCAGTGTGTGTGTGTGTGTGTGTGTGTGTGTGTGTGTGTGTGTCTGTTGACTCCAATGAGTTTCAGAGTGCTACGTTTCTGTAACAGCTATAATTTCTTAATAGCTCTATTGTAAAACGTTCTTTTATCTTCTGGTTTTCAGTTTTTTCTGCATCAACATATGACATCACCATGTTGCTTGTTTTGGGGTTATTATCTGACGCGTTTCCATGGCTACCGAGCTCTGAAAATGAATAGTGATGAAAGAAATACGAGAGGCATGACTAAGATACTGAACCCTGCTCCCAGCTGCTGCAGGCCCTCTGTGATCCTGCTTTCAGGAGACGTTTGAAGGCGTTCTTTTGGTACCTGTCGTCCACGCAGAGGTGGGAGTTGTCCACCTCCACCACGACCAGTCCTCCTCCTTCTCTGTGGTGACATGTAAAGCCAAACTGGCCACCAGGGTTCTGGTTCTCCTGGATGACCATCAGCAAGGCGGGAGACTCCGGAGATACGAGCTGACTCAGGCTACTCGCAGCTAAAATCTGTTTTTCAGCTTGTTCCTGAAACAGAAATAAAGGCAATAACTATGAAGAGTTCAAATATTAAACTATAGTACTACTGTTAACGTTTCTTCATGTTTATTGGTTTTGTGCTTTAGTTTTTTCCAAATTAAGTTTTTGTTACCTTCAATGCTCTCGTGTGTGCTGATTTAACGTTCACATTATTGTTTTCTGTTTTTTTTTTTTTTTTTTCTGTACATTTATTTGCAATCTTAACTTTGGCATGCTTTGGTTTATTTAGTCAAGATTTATACCAAAACATTCAGGAGACTAGTACTTATGGTTCTTGTAACTTCCATAATTTTCCAAATATTCAGTTTTATTTACCGTACAAATATGATCACCATATAATATTTTGAGAAATGCTACATTCCTTTAAAGATTATTAACTTTGAACTCTACTTCAGGGCTTTTCTCTAACTTTGTCTTACATTTTGTACTTTTTAGCTACTTTTGCAATACTTTTCTCTTTTAGTCAGTGTTTTTGAACTTTCCACTTTTAGCTATCATCCTTAGCTTTTAACTAGATTTTGATACATTTAGTTTTTAGCTATACTTTTGCTAGTATCGTGCAAATTTTAACTTTTAGCTTTTTTTCTGCTTTTAGCTTCTAGCTAGACTTTTTACATATTTTTTCTGTTAGCTAGCCTTTTGCTAGTTTTAGTTTTTAGCTAGGCTTTTGCAACTTTTAGCTTTAAGTTATCTTTTTCAAATTTTAGCTTTTAACTATACTTTTTATGCTTTTAATTTGTAGCAAAACTTTAGCTAGTATTGTACAAATCTTGACTTTTAGTTAGCTTTTTTCCTGCTTTTAGCATAGCCTTTTTACATATTTTTTCTATTAGCTAGCCTTTTGCTAGTTTTAGTTTTTAGTTAGCCTTTTGCAACGTTTAGCTTTAAGTTAGCTTTTTCAAACTTTTAGCTTTTAGCTATACTTTTTATGCTTTTATTTTGCAGCAAAACTTTTGCTAGTATTGTACAAATTTTGACTTCTGGTTAACTTTTTTCTGCTTTTAGCTTTTAGCTAGTGTTTTCATATATTTAGCTACTGGTAACTTTTGGCTGCTTCTAGGTTTTGGCTAACCATTTCCCATTTTTTAGTGTTTTTGAACTTGTATTTTTCAGCAAGCTTTTTGCTTTCATAGGTTTTGTTGAGCTTCTTTTAACTTTTGTTACTTTTCTGTTAACTACCTTTTTGCTAGTTTTAGCTAACCTTTTGCTGCTTTTAGCTTTAAGCTATCATTTTCAAACTTTTTGCTTTTAACTAGACTTTGATACTTTTAATTTTCAGCAAAACATTTGCTAGTATTTTGTAAATTTTAACTTTTAGTTGGCATTTTGTAGCTTTTAGCTTCTCACTAGCCTTATAATATTTTTTAAGTTAACTTTTGGCCACTTCAAAGTTTGGCTAGCCTTTTGCTAGTTTTAGGTTTTAGCTAACCTTTTAGCTGTAAGCTATCTTTTTCATACTTTTAGCTTTTAACTAGGTTTATGATACTTTGCTGGTGAAGATTCTCAGTCATCCAGGACATGATAAAATAAAAAAAAAGTTCAATACAGAAACAACTGGACTTTATTTGTAAGAGGAATACAGGGTGCAGTGGTGGGTACAGTAGTTAAAGCCAGTTATGAATCTTAGCGCACCATGATAGCATCCAACATCTGCATGGTACTTGTAAGAGCATGTGAATAATGTCACCGTAGTTAATGGAGGGAAGGAAAGTCACAGTTACAAGGTGCTTGCTAGTGTCCGAGTTAGACAGGATCTATTTCTGAAAAAGAAGCCCAGTTTTACTTTCATTTTCTTTACAAAGTTGTGGGGCTTAAAAGAGAGATGCAAATTAACCAAGATATCCAATATGTGTTGTGTTGTTTCCTGAAACCAGACTGATGGGGAAGTAAGATGTTAAAAGAATCCAAATACTTTTTGATTTTTAAATTTAAAATGTATGAAGCTTTAAATTTAAAAGGTATTTAGCAACTTCTTTAATATTATTAGAAATATTATACAATGGGGCTACAGCTACAATATTAGTTGCTACACTTCACAAGTTATACCAATAATATTTTGTCCTTTTTGCATCTAATGAAATACAACTGTTTGAGTAAACAGTAACATTAAACATAACATATCTTGACTTCAGTAAACATTGCAATAGTTTTTACATAAAGAAATTTATCAACTCAGAATAATTAAAAAAATAAATTATACAGTTGCCTTATTGACACAGCTTTTTAAATGGATACTGCAGATGCATTTTTTTGTTTATTATTTAAACGTGGGATAGTCAGCACTGATGCCATAAAATAATCACCCAATGCTTATTATATCAGTAAGCTCACCAAATATGTAATTGCTCTAACTGCAGTGTACTATATTGAGAACTTCTTGAAGAGTATACCGGTACTCATTCTCTGAACGTTTATAGCAGCTGAAATAAATGAAATGTGTATATCAGTATGCCACTACTGAGTAGATTTTATTCTCTGGAATTCCATAAATTCAGTCTGTCAGTTTTGTTGACTAAAAATAAGATAAATCACTTAATTATGCACACAAATTGCATTCATCTTAAACCCTGATCAGATGTATGACAGCTATGTTTTATGATAAATCCTTCTAACTCTGACTATTGTAGGAAACAGCTGACAAAGTTTTACGTTTTCACTCCAGCTATCTGTTGCTATACCCTTAGTGCCCTGTTAAAATTAAATCCAGACCAATGATGCACAAAATGGATTGTGGAAATATGTAGATTTTAAAATACAGCTTTTTAAAACATCCTGCATTTCCTACAAATGTATTCAGAATAAAGGCATTGGTTTCACAACATAAATTAAGCAACTGTGCATTTCTGCACAGTATATGTTCCCCAAAAGTAGGAATTAATAATGAAGATGCTTTTTGGCCTAAAATTGCTATTCAAACAATTATGTACTTAGTTTCTTCCAACAAATGCATTCCACATTATTGTTTTGCCTCTAAGCAAAGCACCTAAAAGACTAAAACCTTTCATTCCAGCAAAGGCCGCTATTTGTCACCGTCAATAAAAGCATAAAAGCATTTATTTCCCACGTTTGTCAAATTAACAGCATACTCCATCTCCCATAGGACTTGTAAGGTTCATTAACCTTTCTGTGAAGTGGGACAGGTTTCCAGCAGTTACCATAACCTCTGTCTCGCTGCTGCCTCAATTATAATAGAAGAATTAAACATCCGGCGATTCAAAACAGTAATGCTGCCTCTTAAATCCCTTTGTACCAGCTCTCAGTTGTTAATGACTAAAGACACTGAATGAACTATAGTTATTAGCAGATGCAACTGGACAGAAGCAAATCAAATGGCTGCACTAAACAGCAGATTACTTGACTGAATGTGTCCAGTTTTTGTTTGATGGTCAAAAATCACTGTTTTCACAAAGCTTTAAAGACAAAGTCTATAATTTTTTTAAACATGTTGCTTTTGTTCCGTATAAATATGTTATATGTGAATTAATATGTTGAAATATAATTTTTAATCCGTAATAACAAGCTACTGTGTTGAAACTTGTGCTTCTGCATAATTTATTGTAAATTACGAGATCTTGCACCAAAGTCTTTTCTATCCACCTTCACCCAAGGCCACCATTCATCCAAAGTCAAGAGAACAGACTCACCTTGAAATAATTAGGAGGTCAATTACACGCTTGTTAATCTTTAATTTCTTAATAATTGGATTAATTGAGAAGACAAAGAGTTCGTTCTCTTGTCCACCTACTTCTCCCACGCTCACCTCTCCCTCTTTACTGTTTCGTCTCCTTCTACATCACAAGATATTGATACTCATTTATTTTGTGTCAATGTTGCCACCTTAAATTACTTTAATTTGGTGCCATTGTCACTTTAATTAGACCAAACTTCCAGTCCTGCCCCCTCAGTCTTCCCTTACACCTTGTATAGCCAAAATGCAGAATGTGCCTGTGTGTATTTGTTATACAGCTTTGTGACCATGTATCTGGTTATTAATCTCCAGGGACTTTTTGTCTTGCTGGCAGAAACCACTGTATCCAGGGGAAGAGCAAGGCCTTGTGACTGTGTGTGCGCGTCTTCTGATACTAGTTATATGCAAGCTCAGGCAGGGATTTTCCATTGCCACCCCCGTCAGTGGGAAGCCCTACATGGGGACATGTCAGCGCCTTGTTTGCTTGTTGTGCTGATGAATCTGGGGGTGGGGCGAGTGGGCAGTGTTGTTCAGGTTCCAGGATTCCCTCCAAATGAGTCAGCCAGCCCCCACTCAAACTGACTGTTACCTTGGGAACTCAAGCTTGGGCTTCCCTCAATGGTACTAAAGTACAGACTCATCAGCAGCACCCATACTCATGTACATGCTTGCATAAGCGGCAAAGAAAGATGTTGGATAAAATGTTCTAGATCACTCTTCAGTTTGACTTGTTCCTGGCCTGTTAAGGCTCCAGTATAGCTCTGCGTACGACTGTACGCCGCTCCGTACGCGCGTACTGAACGCAGGCAGTTCACCCACACAGCTCTGCGTTCAGACAGCTCCACAGAGCGTTTACCTATGGGAC
>JARVGQ010000001.1:36380846-36391581 GCA_031762355.1 Hypsolebias martinsi | reverse complement strand
TATGACTTGTCCAGGGTGTCCCCCACCTCTCGCATAGTAGCTGGACATGGGCAGCAGAGACCCCCTTCAAACCGAAAAGGAAGAAATGGGTAAAGATATTGGATGGATGGATGGATGGATGGATGGCTTTTGCTGGTCGTTGAGGACTTTTTAGTTTGAGCAACAATGTCTTAGACTCTAAGCTTTGAAACATGCAAAGTCAACTCACATGCAAATCCCTCTCCCTCCCCTTCCTTCTGAGGGTCTGTAAAAATGTAAAAATGTCACATTCAGTCTATGTTATGAATTACTCTCAGCTACTACCACATCAGGCTTTAGCTCAACATCTGTACCAGTGACTGAATTATATGCATGTTTTCCAAGGTCAGTTGGCTGTGGTGGCCATCTTGAATCAGGTTTGCTCCAAGTTGTAAATGTTTGTCCAGTGATTTACCTGTGAGTTAAATTAAAATGTGTCCTGTCAATCATGAGATATTTGATAATTAGTGGTGTCCCAATGATACAGATGCTGGTATTGTACTGGTATTAGGACAACACCAGTACTTGTATTGTATCTGGCCTGATACCAGCCTCATATACTTGTACTTGTACTCATAAAAACACGAGACTTCGATACCATCGTTACACTAAATGGTAAATGGAGCTTACTTATATAGCGCTTTCCAGCCCCCTACAAGGGGCCCCAAGGTGCTTTACAGCACCAGCCATCCACCCATTCATACACACATTCATACACCGGTAGCGGTAGACTGCCATGCAAGTGAAGTCACTCAGTGACATCATTTCCTCTTCCATTTTGCAACTGACCAAAGACAAAAAATAAAAAAATTGTGCATAGTTTAGAGATAATTATGATAAACAAAAGTGATGTTAAGACAGCAGACTGATTGCTTCGTTCTCAATGAAAGAAATGTTCTAAAGTCATTATGTATGTTTCTGTACTAACTCATTAACTACTTAGTAATCAGTATTCAGACCTTCTGTTATAAAAGTGCAGGAAGTAGAGCAGGTGACTGAATTTAAATACCTCGGAACAAGTTGACTCAGCAGCCCAACACAAAAAAGCCAGATGACTCCACCTTCTATATAAGCTAAGGAGCTTTAATGCTAGCAAAATACCTTGAAATTGGTGTACAGGTCACTTGTTGAAAGTGTTTCCTTTAATATTGTTTCATTGGATGGGAACCTCTTAGCCAAAGACAGGAACAAGTTGTACCGGGTAGTCAAACAAGGTAGTAAAATCATTGGTCATCAGCAAATGTGACCTACAGACCTGTACAGTCAGGCTCTAGAAAAAAGAGGCAATACAGGTTTACAATGACCCCGCCCATCCACTGCCGCCATTATTCAGGTTGGTACCATCTGGCAGAAGACTGCTGGTTCCTCTGGTACAGAAAAATGGGTACAAAAAGTAATTTGTTCCCTCTGTTGTGCGTCCTTAATAGGGTCTTATTTACCATCTTTTCTGCCGTACACGTCACACCACCCTATAAGTTGCATCAGTCCATATCTGTCTAATAAATTGGAAAATATCATAAATACGTTGCATCTATTATGTGTCACCGCTGACGCATCGCGTTTGTTTCACATCACCACTGACAACCCGGAAATGTGGGACGTTGTTGCGCCAAACATTGATGGGCTACCAAATGGTGGCCGCAGGAGCGTGCACGGGAGAATTTTAACAAGAATTCAAGAAGGTTAACACTTAAAAATAATTATTTGTTTGCTCGAAATTATAGTGAAGGTGTGTCTCAGTCTAACTTTTCCTTAATAAATGCCCTTTGACGGTCAAATCAACTGCATTTTCAAAAGCCAATATGTGGAAACAGGAACATGCAGAGGGCGACTCCAAAATAACCACCTAAAAAACAATTATTTGTTAGCTCGACTTTATATTAAAGGTGTGTCTCAGTTGAACTTTTACTTAATAAATGCACTTCAATGGTTAAATCAGCTTCATTTTTGCCGGGACGGCGTAACAAAATGAAGCTTATTTGACGGTTGTTCCAGGCGATCTGGACAATAGACACTTTTTACCTATTACATGACACAACGGCATGACATACTACTCGAGTGCCATCTAGCAGCTGAAAATGGTAGTGTTCAATATTTTCAGTCAGAATGAATTAAAACAGTCATATCTCAGCCAAAACTTGGTTTATAAATGTGGGAACAATCCATAAATATGCTGCTTCGGCGTATAAGTCACAGGGGAGGCAAATTATGTGGAAAAAAATGGAACCTATAGGCCGAACAATTCTGTATGAGCCAGATGTCAAAGATAAATCTCCATTTTAAGAATCGTTATGGACAATAAAGCAATACTGATTGAATGATTGATTTACTCTGTATCAGCAAGTACCCAAACTCAAGTGCTTGTACTTTCATCTCAAAAAAATAAAATAAAAACTAGCATCAGGATACCTCTGTAGGTAATGCACAGACATGGGTAAAAGTGTTATTATTCACTTTCTACTTTTGGCAGCAGGCAATAATAAGAAAAACAACAAAATCTCCCATTTGCAGTTTAGCAGTCCTGACGTTACACGACACAGCCAACCGCAGAACGCTCTCCCAAACCTTTCTTTTCAAGCCACAGCTTCCTCCGGCGCTCTCTGCGGCTCTTACTCCCACTCTCCCTTCACACAATTATTGGCATTATGAGCGTCACTGGAGAGCTTAACAAAAACAGTTGTGTCTGCGATTTTCCCATGGGAACACCGTGCTGTGTGGGTGCCAAGCACTCTGAAGTGATACAGTTATCTCATCTCCCTCATGTTCTCCTGTGGGACTTGTACTGTTCAGATAGCTGTGAGGAAATAAACTAAAATCAACTTAAATTTTATCTGTAATTTCGGAGCCAAGAGGGATAAGTGTGATATGTTGGTGAGCGAAGCCGACTGGATTTCAACAACCAGTTTTTTTTTTTTTTTTTGGAATTTAATCAGTTGTATTTGCTGTGCTGAGTTTCTCTTTGTCATGAGATGGGTTTTGTTTCACAACCTTGATGTCCACAGTTAGAACATCTGAGCCCCATCAGGCAGGCGTTTCAAAGCTGCTGTCAGGGGTGTTTAGAAAGCAGCAGACTTGAAGACAAAGGCAACTTGTCCAGTCGTCGCCCCACTGACGTTTCCTAATGATGCTTGGGCGCTCGCAGTCATCGCTGCAAATTAATTTCAACATTCAAAGAATAGGCAGATTAGTGCCGAGAGGATGGCACAAAGGGTGTTAAATATGGCGAGAAGCATGCCGGACCACAGGCCAGGCCGGGGGGCACATCACCTACAACTGTCTATTCTGACCTACTTTCATCAAACTAGCTGAAAGGGGTGGTCAAGTCATTTTTGAAGTGATGTTCTGTCTAATAGTTTTCAGTAGTTAATACCTTATGAGCCGTGACATCAGTCTGAGCAAAGAGTACTAAAGTCTCCATCCAATAGGCTAACGCGTAGCCAATCTATGGCCCTTTTTTAAGTTGTATTAAGTTCATAAAACAACTCTTTCTCAAAAACAACATAGTGGTGTAAAACAATCCTAGCTAATGTTAAAGCTCTACATTTTTGCATAACACATTTGTTTAATTTGCTTTCTCAACTGAACATCGGTCTTATTTTGCTAATGTTTTTGTCGGGGCTTAATTTGAGCCGGATCCTACCGAAACATGATTCGGGGACTCTCTTATTTTGACAGGGTTCGTTCCAATAACTGTTTGCTTGGACCTGCTAACTGTCAGGTTTACTAATAATAAAGTTACGAACAAATTTGTCTGCCTTGAGCGAATAATACCTTTATTGGGCCTGTAATTTGAAAATAATTACATAAACACTAGTTTTAAACACAACAGCCACTTATGAGCTTTTTAATATTACATAAGAGCTGCCCTTTCAAGTAAGCATTTCTGCTTCTTCTTTAAAAAAAATCCCTTCCATAAAGGGGTGGAGATTTAGAGCCTGCAGTGGGGGAGGGGGTTAGGGTGCGCGAAGCGGAGCATGCTCTATTCACACAAGGGGAGAGCTGTTGGTCAGGCTATTTCTTGTTGCTCTCTAAAATAGTTATTGAATCGTGTTTACAAATGTGGCTAAACGTAGATGTTTAACAACTCGTTAAAATACACCCAGAATGCAGGAAACCAGACTCCTAGACGCATCACCCACCCCAGCTATTTGCGTTCAGGCATCGTTTGGTTTATAAATTAAACACTGGTTTGTATAGATGTGTAAATGTCAATGGAGCTGAGGCTTTGGATGTATTAACTCACCTGAGCAGCTGGTCTAGTCGGTCCAAAAATCTTCTCAGCTCCTGGTGAAATGAGTCAGCAGTCTAGCACCATCTCCATAGGACTCGTCGTAACACGAATAATGTTTGGTGAGATAACAGTAACCAAACCAACAGTGTAATATAAAAGTGTAGAGGTTTAATGTTAGTTAATGTAACACTCTTTCAAACCAGTGTGTCATTTTTGAGAAAGAGCTGTTTTATAAGTGTGAACAATAAAACACCGGCCTTGGTTTGGTTAGCCAGTAGCCTAGCTTGGTTGAAGATTTTTAGCATCTTCTACTGTGTGAAGCCCTTACAAATAACACTGTTGAAATTCAATTTGCATGCCACCTTTCGGGCTTCGGGCTACATCGTCCTTTGATGCTTCTCATGAAAGCAGTGATGAAAGGTTTAATTGGGCGTGGCACGGGATTATATGGTCTATATTTATCTGGTGGCAGATGTTGAAAGAAGCAATCACAAGGGAACAGCTCAGTAAAGATGACAAAACTCTTGCGGAGGAGGCCTCAGTGACAAACATCCTTACTAAACCAAGATAGAAAAGTGATTCCTTACCTTATTTACAGGAAGACATTTTAGGCAGAGAACAACAACAGTGTCAACTCTCATTGTGGTCAGCACTGTCCAGGGATAACTGTTCATGAGGACACATTTATTATGGCCTCTTCTGAACACCAGGAGGTAAAACTTGCGAACATATTACAACACTTACATTACAGGCAAGAAAAAGGTCCAAAAATATCAGAAAAGTTTGTTACTCCCTTTATCCACATGCTATCCATCTATCTTCTGCCACTTTTTTTGTGGAGGCTACAGGTCCAAGAGGGAAACCCAGTCATCTTTCCCTACAGCTCTTCCTGGGAGACTGCCAGGTGTTCCCTTGCAAAGTAGGATAATTATATCTCCATCAAGTTCTGTTTGCCCAACGATGTTCTCCTAGTTGGAAGTGCCCAGAAAACCTCCAGAGGGAGGCCTAATCAGCTGCCCGAACCACCTCAGATGACTCCTTTCAACGTGGAGGAGCATAATCTCCACTGGGCAATGGACGGCTATGCCACAGCAGAAGCTACTTTTCACCACTTGTGTCCAGGATCTTGTTCTTTTGGCCATAATCCACCCCTCAGATGGATCAGTACATTGACCACTTTACTGTTCAGCGCAGCTTTTTCTGCACCACAGCAGTCTGTCGGGGCTGGCTCACAGGATAAACAGGCTAATGAAGACCTTAATGACCTTCAGGAGGGAGGGGAAACAAATTAATCGTCATGTGAATTTAGCTTTATAAACAAAGCGTATGGTGCTTAAAGCTAGAAAGTCTGGACTCACCAGCTTTAAACTAAAATCTCTGGATGAGAAGTAAATCACCTACAGAATAAACGTTAATTTGCTTTGTTTTTAAACTTTTAAGATTTGATGTACCCTAGATGACTCAGTCTAACCAATGATGCTAATAATAACACACAGTGACTAAAATGAAATTTTAGCCTAATAATGTTTTGGACAATCACATTATTGACTAAATTTGTTAATTTATTCCCTTCATATACACAAACTGGTATAAAGTGCTTCAGTATTTTACTTTGATTTATGGCGAGCATCATTACTCAGAGGCATCTGCACGTGTTGTCCAGATTTTTTTTTAATGCTAATCTAATGAAAAATGTTTGCCTAAATGTATAATATGGGATTACAGTTAATTTGGCCACTTTAAGACCAGTTTAAATAAATTATGCAGTAACACTTTACAATAAGGTAAACAAAATTTGATTAACTACTAGGGAACGCCTCAGGAACGAATCAGGAGCTAATGGGTAGTTAACCAGTACGTAATGGGGAACACACAGCCAAGCCTTATTAGGGAACTACCGATTTGTTACCACACGAACAAACCAGTAGGTAACGGTCAGTAAAGCCCCCCACATAGTTCTTCGTACGTCCGTACGCGTGTCCGTACGCGCGTACTTTACGCAGTGAGTTCAGCCCCACACTTCTGCGTACGTTCTCGCGTATATTCTCGCGTTTTCGCGCTGAATTATTGCCGTTATTTCCTTAAGTTCGTCGGGTTCTGACAGCTCCACAGACAAGGAGCATTTACCTACGGGACAAATTGAGGTCGCTGATTGGTCATTTGCTGACACGCCTACTGAATTGATTGACAGGTCGAAATAAAACAAGCGCTGGTCAGTTGACTTTTGGCAAAAAAAAAAAACAAAAGAAAAGTCCAGATCAGGGATGAAGAAGAAGAATTTAATACATCGGTGTCACATACAAAACAGTCCGGCGCTGGGAGGTTTATTGTGCGACACCACGTTTGCGTACGCGGACGTAAAAATTGAGCTTTGCGCGTACATGCCCTGTGGGGGTACGCTTGTACCTCTGCGTACATATGGAGTACGTACGGCGTACCTCTGCGTACGGTCGTAAGCAGAGCTATACTGGGGGCTTTAGTCTGTCCCTCCTAAGAGACGGTCAGATAGCGAGTCGGACTGGACGCAGCTGTCCGCGGTCGGTCTCCCTGTTTCGGTTTAGCGAGAGTGTCGTCCCGCTGAAGCCCCAGAGCTCGAATGTCCAACGTAAAACTAACTTGGCTGTGGTTTAATGTGGCGCCATGGCTCTGCAGACATTGTACGTTGCTGTCTTGCAGTGTTTAGTGTAAAATACTTCCACACAGCGGACATGTTACGATGAAAAGTTAGCTAACTGTTAGCTAAAGTGCTACTCACAGTCCACACGCTGTAGCTGGCTGCAAACTATGAAATGGATTTCTGAATGTGACGTGAGGCGGGTCTTATTACTCTGGGTTCATGAGACATGACTCCAGATCGGATCGTCCCCATCCCTACTACTGTTGCATTGTGGGGAATGTAGTGTTTGTGCATGCAAAACACCAGCGGGCGGCTGTGGCTTGCGGGCTGTTTCTAGTAGTAATTAAAGATAATCCAGGGGGCCACAGATAATTAATTTGCAGGCCGGATCTGGCCCGCGGGCCTTGACTTTGCCATATGTGGCTTAGACAGACAAAAAGTAATGAAACTGGACACATTAGGAATTGGAGGTGAAAAAATTCCTATTAAAATGTTTCTTCTTGCCTGAGGGAAAAAAATTATATGAAAAACACCGCACAAACAAGCACATAGTGACGTAGACATTCTGCAGGGGGTGGGGGTGGGGGGGGAGGAGAGACACTGAGAACGATGAGAAATGTCCATAGACGCTCTTGAGGGCACTGTAAGAGTTCTGATAAGGATGGAATAATCAGCCAGCTCCCTCCGGTGAGATCGTAAACGTTCTCGAGGGATGTCGGGGAATGGCCAAGGACAACACTAATGAGAATCCAAGAGTCCTGAAATGATGACAAAATGTTTATTCAGCTGGTTCGCTCTGGTTGATGGTGGAATTCCCCGACGGGCGGGGGTTGAGCGTCAGATTACACGTCCTCCAGACGTATTCAGATAAAGTGGCCTTCAAGGCCAGCCGGGGGAGCCAGATTCAGATAAACACACATTTGTTTTGGGTACAGGCAGAACATAATGACATCTACCTTCAGTCTGTGTTGGTCCAAAAACTGTTCTGAAATGTTCTAATTATGTGGCCACACTGATGGAACGTGCCTGAGTAAAAATCCCTTAGATCTGATCCATTCTGCCCAAGGCAATTGAGTCTGGGTACTCGAGGCACTAATCAAGCCATCACAAAGGCAAGCAGCGTGATCGGGTCCCAATTTGCTGCCGACGACTTCCTTGATTGTAGATAAAACCAGCAACCAGACAAATCCAAAAAGCAGGAACCACTGTAAATCCAATTAAATATAAAATAAAAATAAATAGATAAAATTGTTAATAAAAATATAATATAAAAATTGTTCTGTGTTCTGGTCGATGACATTGTCCCTGTTGAGATGACCGAAGGATTTAAGGGTGGACACTCGGCTCCATCCTCTGTTCGTGCCTGCCCGCTCGCTAGTGATGGGTAAATGAAGCTTTTTTGAAGCAGTGAAGCTTGTTTCAATTACTTGAAGCTTTGCAGCTGTCCTCTTGGACACCATCTTGTGGCCAAAAGTATTTGAGCTT
This sequence comes from Hypsolebias martinsi, assembly GCA_031762355.1. Taxonomy (NCBI): domain Eukaryota; kingdom Metazoa; phylum Chordata; class Actinopteri; order Cyprinodontiformes; family Rivulidae; genus Hypsolebias; species Hypsolebias martinsi. Next base: position 36,383,230 of record JARVGQ010000001.1, on the reverse strand, counting down.
GAAACAGCATGAAGTGAGGGGTTTCATCCTTGTTGTTTAACTTGAGCTGACAGCTGTTATTTCCGTCCTATATCAGGCACATTGTGATGCTTTGAGCAATTATTTTTTGTGGGTAAAATTAATAAAAAATATTATGGATATTTGACAAATACCTTAGTGAACTTGTTTAAAATGTAGCATGGCATGCATGACGTCCCTTTGCTTGTGACTTCTCAACATTTGTAAATTCAGATTTTTATCAGTCTTCTCTAATTCACAACACACCAGTTTAAAATGATGCTTATGCTGCAGGTTTCCTGTCTCCATGACTTCACGTAATGAACCAGTTTGTTTACTTTGAGATCAGATTGTAACTGACACATAGTGTTTTTCTAAAGTTCTTTTTTTCATATGAAGTGCTATGAAGTGTTAAACTAAAACAAAATGCACCAGGCTGGCTGGTTCCATGTCTGCCGCTCGCTGGTTTGTTATATTTGGAGCAAATTGCACCATTAAAACCTACTACGAATCTGTCCAAAGATTTACTCCTTCATAAACCTTTGAGTCAGGTACCAAATCGGTGACGTCACTCAGTGATCACATGATTTTTGCCAAACAAATCAAGCTTCGACACAGATTTCAAAAACACTTTTCAAAATGCATGCCCCAAAGCTTCACACCACTACAGCTCGCTCGCTCCAGTCTCGCCTACTCTTCATCACTCAGCTGTTTTTGTGGAACCATCTCCTCCAAGCCTGAAACACTGACAAGAATCAGTCAGGTCCACTCTATGCAATTCTTGGTTCAGTCTCTTTTGTTCTCCTCTCTTCAGATAGAATCCAGTCCAATTCCCCACTCCCCTGTAAATAAACCCATTCTATATATTTACATTGAGTCTGTGTGCACCTTCTTGGTTTTCTGACTACTCGAGCCGTGCATGACAATTATATAATGTAAACACACTAAAAAGGCACTCATAAATTGTTTATCACCATATTAAAACATGTTGCAAAGCTTTGCACTGCTATATGGGGTCAAGTGCAAATACCAGAAACATATCTGGGTAATAAAACATCCTTAAATAGTTAAACTATTGCAGAAAAATAAACAAAGGATCTTATTATAATACACATTGTTGTTCAAATTCATATAATCTGGAAAACGCTGTGTCTGCACACTGCAAACACAAATCCAAACAATGGGGGACTTTGGACCCTCTTTGTAGTAAAAAAGGAAATTATTTAATTGTGGAAATCTCTGCATGAGCTCAGAAACACTCAGATAAAACATTATAGATACAATGTGAGGTAAATCTTTCCAGGTAAACTGAAAAAAAAAATGCACAGAAACTTGGTTTTGATGTAACCATTAATCTAAAATAACATGTCTAGAGACAGGTTGTACCTTAAAGAGCACTTATTCACACATACAGTGCTTTTTAAAATTATATACAGTATAGACATAAAAAGCACTTTCATATTCTCACTCAGACGCATGTTGACAGTGTCACGCCCAAGGGCACTTCAGCATGCTGCTAAGATGCTGCAGGACTTGAGAGTTGCTAGACCCATTTTACTGGGACACATGCTCCAGTATAGAAATCTGAAGTGCCCCAGTAAAATGCCTTGATCATGTTTCAGAAACGTACATCTTCACAAAGTAGAAGCCAATAATTACAGCATTCAGTAACGAAACATTTAAAAAACTAATATGCTAACCATTTTGAATGTGAGGGCTTTTGTGATGGAAACCGGACATGGTCTCAAAGGAAAATATAAAATAGAAACCGGTTACTATTTTACTACTGTTTCTGTATTGAACGTTTATTTTTTATTTCAACAAGGTAGCCTACTTATGGAAGTACATGTCTGCATGCAAATTTACTCTAGTTGTTTGTTTGCATTGATTTTAAGGCTCCAGAAGTTTACAATATTGAATCACTTCACAATATTCAAATTTCTGAGACACTGAGTTTTTTTCTTCATTATTTGTAAGCCACAATCATCAAAATTACAAGAAAGAAAGTCTTGAAATACAGTATTTTACTAACGAATCTATGTAATTTATGAGGTTCACTTTCTGACATGATTTACAAAAAAATTAACTTTTTCATGATATTCTAAGTTGTTGAGATGCACCTGTAAATATTAAACAAATTATTATGATTTTTTTGGTCAACTTTATTTGCAAATTAACAGTTTACAAAACAAGATTAGCATAAAAAAGGACAAATTGTTATACATGCCAATCAGAATATATAAACACAAGGAACTGAACACAGAAAAATAATAAATTAAAATAAAAATAAGTAATGCTAGGGATGCTTATACAGACAGACAGACAGACAGACAGACAGACAGACAGACAGACAGACAGACAGACAGACAGACAGACAGACAGACAGA
>JARVGQ010000001.1:36351967-36362879 GCA_031762355.1 Hypsolebias martinsi | reverse complement strand
AAACAACAACAACGTACTTAGAACGCCGTTTTAATATGATTCCAAGCAGTTAGCTAACACAATACCCTAAAAAAAAATATATATATATATATATAAAATGCTGCATAAAAAGTCAACGTGAGGTGTGATGACGTCACTGGGGCAGAAGTTGTAAACGTGAAACGGCTGGTAACCGAGTCGGCTGTAAACCGAGGACTACCTGTATATATATATAGTTGCTATAACTCAGCCAGTTATACAGATATTGAACTAAAATTTGTTGTGGTAGTAGCTTTGAGTCATCCCTAACACATAATCTGAGTGTGACATCGTAGATCATTTTAATGTTATTATCTCTGATAGTTCTCATCATATGGGCTTTAAACTTTGGCAGGAAAGGCAGCGAGCGATATTTATTCCTTCAAGTAATGCTATGTCTAATGCTATGCCTTTCATTTTTATACAGTTTTTTTTTTCCCCCAAATAGTGGCTATAAAATGTGTAATTGTAATGAAAAACAAAATCCAGCACAGAAACAGCCACAACGTGACATTATGTTTTTTCTGCCCAAGCCATTTAAATGTAATTTTTCCCCATAATGTACATTTCCTCTGCGATAATTGTAGGAAAGCGGGGAATTTTCTGTACATCCAAAGGCCAGAAATTCCCCCAGCTGCAGCTCTGAGGCGAGCCTCGTTCCCTGGACAGCCTCTTCTGAAAGCCTCCTGTGACCCCTCAGACTTCCCCATAAATCTGTTGAGTGATTGCGGTGGTCAATTAACACTCTATGAATTGCTCCCAGTGGGGAGAACGGTCACATCCGTAACGACAAGAAACCCAAAGCCGCAAGTTCACTCTGAGTTCTGCAATAATAAGTCAGCGGGCCTGGTACAATGAGGTTTGAAGGTCCAGAACTATAATGCCAGCTATTGTGCCGGTGGTCACACAGTCACTCAAGTGCAATATTCAGGAAAGGCTGTTTCATTACATCCAATAGAGCCTCAATCATGTGTAAAATTTGCAGTTTGAGTGAGCTTGCTATCATATCAGTCATCAGTGAAGACTAATGGAGGGTTTCTCTTCCTGCTTGTGCTTTGTGTGCGTTTTGTTCCCAGTCGCAGTATCAGTGTTGAACTTAATTTAGTTGTTTTTAATCTAGACAGGACTTTCAGTCATTATTGTAGAACAGAATAAGGTTGCTCGCACCAGTCCAATATGTTTCCTTAAGATTAAGTAGAGTTTGTTCTGCCAAAGGAAAGAAATCAGTCAAAATGTGCAACATGTGTAAAGAACAAGTAGATCACCGCAAAAACTTGGTTTTATATGTGACATCTGAGTTTAGACAAAAGTCATGACTGCAATAAAACCAACTTTAAGATCTTTAAATTTGTGCACAATAAACCAGGTAAAACATCCAACAAAGTTAAGTTAGGTCAGGACAGTTTCTTTTAGTTGAAACATTTCATCTTTCATCCAAAATACTTCGTCAGTCCGAGGTCACCCAAAAGACGTCGTCAGTCTGAGGTCACCCAAAAAGACTTTGTCAGTCTGAGGTCACCCAAAAAGACTTTGTCAGTCTGAGGTCATTCAAAAGACTTCATCAGTCCAAGGTCACCCAAAAGACTTCCATCAGTCTGAGGTAATCCAAAAGACTTCATCAGTGCGAGGTCATCCAAAAGACTTCATCAGTCTGAGGTCATCCAAAAGACTTCATCAGTTCGAGGGCATTCAAAAGACTTCATTAGTCTGAGGTCATTCAAAAGACTTCATCAGTCCTCCGACTGATGAAGTCTTTTGAATGAAAGACAAAACATTTCAATCAAAATAAACCGTCCAGAGGACCTCATTTAACTTTGTTGGATTTTTTTGATGTTTTGAAACACTTTGGCCATGACTGCCTCAGATGAGTCGGCGGGGGAGAGGGTGGACTCCAGAAACCACCTGAGCACCATCAAACCGTTTGAGCTACTATATGAAGGTGCTACTTATAAGACTGAGTTTGTTGTCGCTCCTCGGACTGATGAAGTGTTTTGGATGAAAGACGAAACATTTCAACAAAAAGAGACCGTCCAGAGGGCCTGACTTAACTTTGTTGGAAAGTTTAAGATACTTTTGAAGAAGGCTTTAAACAATTTTTGGAACAAATAAACAGTCAAAAACATATGTGAGATTAATTTTCCCCTTTGGCTCACTTCAGCCATTGCCAACAATCTAAAACTACAAAATATTTTGAAAAAAAAAAATGTGTGCTTCCAACATGATATCAATATTAAATATATGGAGGCTGTGTCTATTAGCAAAATTTCCCATATACAACGGTGTGGGTCTTAATGAAACGTTCAGGAAATAACCATGGGTGTACCTCTACAAGTAATTAACTTTTGGTGTCAACCCAATTCAAGATGGCCGTCACAGTTAACACATAAAGGACTAAAACTATGTAAATTTTATAAATGGTCAGCTAAAACTTGGTATGCTATATATAATCCTAAAGCTAACAGGCAACCTTTTTTGGCATGTGAGTATTGGGCTTTTTATTTCAGGGAACAATATTTTTACTGTTACTGATTTTAGTTGGACTGTATGTTTGGATTCATGCATTTTTTTTTACTGTATATTAAGGGAGTGTAAAAAAAATGTGACACCTCATAATTTTATACACTATTCAATTTCAAGTCCGGTAATGACTCTTTTATCCCAAATCAGCTTTGTTTTTGTTTGTTGTGCCAAAAACACAGTTTAACACGAAAACAAGTTTTAAAAGAAGGCAGTTATAGGCGACCCAGTTTTTAATTTGATGCACGGACAGATTCTCGTTACCCTGCAATGACTTCATTTGTGGTCAAACTTTTGGGCGTGTAGATGGTTGAACACATTTACTTTGTTTACAGATCAGAGTTGGAGTGTGGAAAATAGGTGGTCAGCACCCCCACAAACCCTGTAATTTTCACTTTGTAGGGCCTTAATTTTTTATGATGCTGCAAACAATTATGTATACAAGGGACAACTCATAAAAGACGCTAATATAAACATTTACTGCAGCAGACAATCTTTTCCCCAGTGAAAAGGCATTATGGGAAGTAAACACATGACTTCATCAGTTATATTTTAAATCTGATGTTGGGAATTATTCCCTGCAAGGTGCTTGGCAGAAAATCAATAGCAGACACTTGTTGTGGCCCCACATGTTGTACGACATTTTGTTTAGAAGTCAAAATTTAATCTGTCTTTTTTTAAACCAGCTGCGGCCTTTGGTTCGTAGTAAAATGTTTTTATGTCTAGACACCAAAATTGCACCAAAATAGAAACACTGAATGGATTTTGCTGACTGTTAACACATTTCACAAGTGGGGGAAAAAAAAAAACAGACCTGTCAGCTGGAAAAGGATTGTGTTTTTACATCGGAATCTTTAACGTTATATACAGACAAGAGACTGGTGCAAAACTACCCTCATGGTAGACAAGCTTAGATGAGACAGTAAGTGGTCTTTAGAGTTTTAACAGTTTACCGCAGACTGATGTTTTGATTCAGTACCCCAGCTTATGTCTATCTACAACATACCTTTGTAAGAAAAACTGGAGATGCCCCTTAACACATTTACCACAAAAGGTGATGGGGTCTTCTAAGGTGCCTTAGAAGTACAGGGCTGTCTAAAATGGGCGTTCCATGTCCAGTCTTTAGAGGAGTTCAAGCGCACTAAAGCTACGTCTGACATAATCAGAATCCTGCCATCGATGCATTGCCCAGGCAAATTCTAGTGTTGACATTTGGAAGAAGATTAACCCTTTCTGTGGCTGCATAGTCATGAATGTCAGCCCTGATGTACTTGGACATTTTTGGCCGAGTACCAGAAGGTAGAAGGAGCCTTGGCCTTAGGAACTGCAGGCCAAGTTGGGATGAGGTAACCTCGTCTTAACTAGTCCTTGTAGGGATACAGCTTTTCCCCCAGGTTACTGGTTCCTGGGCGGCACCAATGAGTAACAGCTGTGGGTGATCTCCCTAACGAGCTGCAGGGGTATAAAGGGCTGCAGGAGAGCCTCCTTCCTTGCTGGAGCATTGCATAACTCTTGTGCCTGACTCCTGAGTTCTACCCTCCCTCATTTATCACCTCGTGTCTACAAAGGAACCATACCTATGTTCAACCACTCGGTCGCCTTTCCACCACCAGCCCAACGACTTACCTCTGCCTGGAACCATTACCCTCTTCTCAATGTGTCAAGGTTTCCTCTTCCAGATGTTCCAGGTTCCCCAGTAATAAGCATTGTTAATACTTTATCACTGTAAATAAATCACTGTGAACCATACCTGGGCTTGAGTATGTTTTCCTTCAGTCTGGCTCTGACTGGGTCTTACATACAAATCCTGATAGTCCTGGCTGTTAACATGTGTTAGATGTAGGCTGATCTCTTCAGCATAACAAAAACAGTGAATCGTAAGGAAGTTGAAAACAGGAAAATGTCTTGAACAGTGCTATGGAGCATGGAATTATCTTAAACTGGTTTCTTTTGAACTGTCATGTTTGATCTATTGACATTTTACTTTATCCATGGATATTACTCACTGGTACTTCCTCAGTTCACCTTCTGCATTTGTTGTTTTCATCTACCTAAGCCTAAGATGATGTGTCTACCCACCAGGGGTTAGGCAGCCCAGATGGAGATGTTTCAAGCCCAACATGCTCATTATCCTGCACCAACCAGAAAGTACATCCTGTAAGACATTGCTGGTCAAAGTTGGGGTTGGGAGCTTACTGTGAGCCATGAAATACCAATTGGAAAGTCTTGAGAAAACCTATGGAAATTAGATTAAGTATAAAATGATTTGCAACAGTTTATTTAGCTTCAACTCTTACAAAGAAGTTAAAAACAGTTGTCAAAAATTGTAAACTATGTAATGATTGACAAGGCTTTTTAGTGTTTGTTGTATATGTTAACCAGCAACAGTTGAGGTCATGAGTCTTTGTGACGTTTGTTTTGTGAGTTGAAAGTTGAAAAGTTTGAGAACTATTACTTTAAGGTGAGTAGAAAGCCAAAACCACAGGCCATATAAAATCAGGCCTTGGCCAGCAGAAAGGGGACTCGAATTAATAAGGAGATATGAATCAGAGACTCAGCATTTTTGCTGAGATCTTCACCACTAATTTTTAAACAGACCATGTACTTTGGCCCTCCTTCCTTCTCCTCACTGCCTAGATCGAAGAGCTTACAGAATAAAAAAAAGCCATAGAGATGGACTACATATCCTAGTTCTGCTAGCTCTGATGCTAAACAATGCAGCTTGAAATCAAAGGTCAATCCAGTAGAGGCCTGCTTATCAAGTCCCAAGGGCAAATAAAGAGATCTGTCGGTAGGTCTGGACCAAAAGGAAAGACAACTCATAGGTGATATCAGTGAAAAATGAGGGTTAGAACAAAGCAGGGGATCTAGGATGCCATGTTTTGTCAATAAGACCCATGGGGGTGTTGTGAGTTTATCACTGGAAAGCACCAGTGGAGGGTTTCCCCTGACAGCTCTAAGCAATGAATTCCCTTTATTGTGCACACAGTGCCATGGCTGTGGTGAAGAGAGAGATGAGCTGTAAGGCAAAGCTCTCTGCTTACCTGTCGGTCTACGTTCCTACCCTCACCTATGGTCATGAATTTTTGGTAGTGACCGAAAAACTGAGATTGTGGCTACAGCCAGTTGAAATGTTTCCTCCGCAGGGTAGCTGGACTCTTTCTTAGAAACGGGGTAAGAAGGTCAGTTATCTGGGAGAGACTCTGAGTAGAACCTCTGCTCCTCCACATCGAGAGGAGCCAGTTGAGGTGGTTCGGTCATCTGGTAAGGATGCCTCCTGGAGGCGCTTTGGGCATGTCCGACTGGGAGGAGACCCCTGGGGAAGACCCAGGACAGGCTGGAGAGACTATATTTGTTGGTCGGCCAAGGAACACCTTGGGGTCCTTCCAGAAGAGCTGGAAGAGGTGGCTGTGGAAAGAGATGGCCTCCCTACTTAAGATGCTGCCCCTGCGACCCGACTTCGGAATAAGCAGAACATGATGGATGGATGGCTGGATGGATGGATGGATGGATGGATGGATGGATGGACACATGGACGGATGGACAGCACCATGACCCCATATTGCTTAGACTGCAGAGTTGTTGATGCTCATATCTCAGGTAAATGTTTCATTCCAAGAATTTCACTATCTAGTCTTCAACGGTGGTATACAAGAAATTTGTGACTGTGCAACACTATATGTTTTTAAATTCTAAAAATAGTGAAGAGTTACAAACATATTTTATTTGTTATGGTTTATTTTTGCCCAATGGTGGGGTGGGGGGGATCTATTTATAGAAACAATGATTGGGTGAAACATGACAAGAGGCAGACTTGGATGGGGTTTCGCTTGCTTTTCTCTGGGATAGAAAGCAGAACATGCTCTCATTTGATAAATTGCACCAAATTGTTCTGCTGGTCCTCCAGCTGCCTATTACTTTCAACTGCTGATGTTGTTTTCCCAGAAGTCTCCTGCCTTTTGTTGTTTGCACAGACTGAAGGAATCGTTAAACATTCTTAAAACAATCGCAGTTTACAAGTGAAAAAAATGGCTCCAGCTCAGTCACTTTGCAGATACTGATAAAACCCTAATGCATCGACATTTTAGTTTAAACTTTCGGCATTAACTTTTGGAGAATGTCTGGTAACAAAATAACTTAAATTGCTGGATACATTTTTAGAACATTTAGAGTGCATCCAATCCAAGAAGGTCACAGATGAGTGATCTTAGCCAACACTGTACAGCTCTAGCAGTTTGACAGATATTACGCTAAAACTTGGTGTGGTAGTAGCTAAGAGTCATCTACAACATAAACTTTAAGCATGCACACTTGGGATTCTTCAGTCTTTTCAGACCAGCGCATAAATCAGAAACCAAGAATTCTGTCCTTGCTGTTAATGCACATTGACGTGTTCAGGATCTCCAAGCTTCTCTGAGCACCATCATGACTAACTCAACTCTGGTTTTAAAGAGAAACCTCGAAGCTGCTCACAGAGTCAGAACCAGTAGGAGCGACAGGGTGAACTGGTGAGTGGCGTAGCTACATGGTAAGAATGTTTCTGCGTCGTGTTTATCGGCAGGCAGCAGACGGTGAAGTGACTGGCTGTAATTCATCCTAACAAACACCAGCATTGACTGGAGAGGCTTACGCTGACTAACGTCTGCCCCTCATTCATCAGGGCAGGACATCAAAACGGTTTTGGACTTTGGGTTAATGCCAGAAGTGACATCACACCACATTTTCTTCTCCTGTGACTGTAGCGACGTCAAGGAGGGTGCATTGACAAAACCACCTCTGTTTACAAATGAGTTGATGGTGACGCCCTTTTATTATCTTTTTTTTAAATTTTATTTATTTATTTTTTACATGTGACACGTTCTGTGGAAACATTTCTGTCAGACCATTCATGTTATGTCATGATCGTGTGAGTACAGTTGTTGTTTTACTCTTTAAATAAGGTAAATTTCTGAAATTTGTTTTGTTTGAAATATGGACACCACAAAAAAATGTGAAATTTTAGAACAATGAAAATTTTACCTTTTAGCAAAAGGTGAATTTACAGTTCTTGTCGCAAGTTATGCTCTTACATTTATTCACTCATTTAAAAGAAACAGAGCAAATTCATTAAAAAGAATAAAAAAATCACTGAATGAAAAGGGTGCTGAAAGAAGAAGAACTATAAATAACTAAATAAATAAACTAAATGTGGGAGTTCGGTTCTTCTGCAGCTCCTGAAGTTCCAAGATGGCGCCAATCAACCACACCTGCGACCCATTCCTCTGACGAGTGCCAGGAGTACATAAGGCTGCAGAAGAGCTCTGCTCCCTGCTGGAGCATTACATCCTAATGGTATTTGTGCTTCTAGCCTCTACGTGTGATTATTGGTGATAGTTTAAACTTACCTTATGCTCTCGCCATGTTTCGGCCTTGACGCCTGTGTTCCATCAGACTTCTCTGAGTAAAACCTTGTTGACCTCCTCAGATATATCTACTGCCTTCCAACCACTGAAATGCCACACGTGTGACACGCCTCCTTCACCTTCACCCCTGTGCTGGAACCCCTTTGGATTCTCTTGCTCACTTAGTCCATGACGCCGGAGAGAAATTACCTTACTCCACATCAAGCTCCACCAACCTGACATCTCTCCTTGCTCCACAGCAGAGCCTCCCTTGTACATTGTGGTGTATTAACACTGTAAAATAAGCTCTGTTGGGGTCAGACCCAGAATGCACACAGGGCTTGTGAGGCTTGAAAAACAAACATTTTTTTTTAATGTAAGAAAACTAAAGTGCAGTCATGGCAGCAAAACTGCAAAACAATAAAACTCTCGGAGCTGGAGGGAGCACAGATACAATCACGGAAGAAAAACCGTAACGGTCTTAACAAAGACTGCTGTTGGAGTGAAAACTGCAAGAATATAAAAACAGGTTATGTGAGGACGGTGGAGGCACCTGAGCAGATGGGTGGGGTAGATGGGTGGGTGTGGGGTGAGGACCTGACTGAGGATGAGTCAGAGATGGAAACAAAAACATAAGAACAGTTAGACACAGAAATCACCGGACATTAAATAAACCTAACCGTAAAACACAAAAAGTTACAAATTAACCTAACACAGGGCACGAACCTTTAAAAACATCTGTTCAATTTTGTGTTGGCTAAAGCCGATTAGTGGTAGCAACAATCTTAAATTAGTATAATTCCAAAACTTAATCAGTTTTACATTTAATAGAAAGTTTGCGTTATTGTCAAATGTATCCGGTCATTCATGAGATTTTTTTGCTAACAGACCGATATAACTTTAAGCTAAAATATAATCCTGAGCATATGTGTTGAAGTAAACCCTCAGCTACAATCACACCAAATTTTATCTCAAAATCTGTAAAATTGACCTTCATATACCCTTTATGAAACAAAAAGATCAAAATCTTTCAATTGCTCTTTGTTTTCACAAGTCATGAGCTTGATTAAAAACACATTGACACCAAGTTCGTCTGGATTAGTGAAGAGATAAGGAAGTTATGACCATTCTAGTCTACTTTGTAGAAAATGTACTCTTTTTCTTTAAGTTTAACCTTAAAAAGCAGAAAAGCCTGTGACCAACTTACAAGTCAACATAACTTCCTTATTTCTTGAGAAAACAGAATCAAATTTTCAGGAGAGGTAGGAAATGACAGGTTCTTTACATCCCCTACCTATTTCCGTAAACCTTATAATCTAAGACTTCCGTCCGTCCATCCATTAAGATAAGATAAAACTTTAGTGATCCTGCAGATTGTTACCTGCTTCTTCTTTTTTGGGTCATGGGGTCACTGGTGCCAATGTCCAGCTGTCACTGTGAGAGGCAGGGGACACCCTGGACATATATCCAGTCCATCACAGGGACACAAAGAGATAAACAAGACAAACAACCATTCACGCTGTCACTTTCACCTAGGAACAATTTAGAGATACCAATCAACTGGAATTTGATTCGGGGACCTTCTCGCTGAGAGGCACCAGCTCTAACAACTGCGCCACTGTGCCACCCACATCTAAAATTTTCATGCGAACGAAAAAGGTATTAATATTCAAACCAGATGGAAAAAATCTGATTAACTGGGGATCAGAGCAAAACTAATTTCACTAGTTTGCATCACCATGACATGGCATTAAGCTTCGTCATGTTCGGGGTCACAAACCACGTTCTAAACATCGGATTGTCGTAAACATTGGTCCATGTTTAGATAAAATATTATTTTTAGTGCTATCTACCATTAATGGAGTGCTGTGAACCTGACCATAGTTCAGAAGCTTGTTGAACAAGAGCAATATTTTCATCACCCGTGAACTGCTTGAAGAAACGTCAGAATCCATCCAGTCAAAATGAAGTAAAAGAGTATCATCCTGCCTACGTATTACTAAAGATTAAAAGGGCAATAGCACTGGAGATGGATGAAAAACTTAATGATTCAAGGAAGTTGCACGCTACACACACCACGAACCTGCATGGATACATCATGTCAACCGTGACACAGGGACTGTCTCGAGCTACTGCGCCACGGTGGCAAAAAAGTTTGAAAAAATAATAACTTATTACTAAAATCTACTTTTGAAGAAAAATGTCTAATGATCATTGTAGGAATTCAGCTTTTACCCACAGGTTCCTGTGGGTGATCTCTCTCTAACGAGCTCCAGGGGTATAAAGCAAGGGTTCCCAACCATGATCCTAGAGGAACACCATCCTTCATGTTTTAGTTGTTTCTCTGCTCTGGCACACCTGATTTTAATAAATGGGTGATTTACAGGTTTCTGCAGAACACAAGGAAGGAGTTAAATCACTGAATCAGGTGTGCTGGAGCAGGATGTAGGAAGGTGTTCATCAAGGACCATGGTTGGGAACCATTGGAAGGACTGCAGGAGAGCTCCCTTCCTTGCTGGAGCATTGCATACCTCTTGCTAGTTGCTTGCAGCATTCTCTTGGTTTGTTGACTAAAGAATTATACTTACCTTGTTTTCTCCTCGTGCTCCTAGTGCATGCCTCCTGAGTCTTCTATCCTGGATCCCTCGTCTATTTCCTCGTGCCTGCAAAGGAACCATCACCTTCAGCTGCTCAGCCGCCTTTCCATAACCAGCCCAACGACTTACCTCTGCCTGGAACCAATCGCCAAATTCTCAATGTGTCGGTCTCCTCTTTCCAGTAAGAGTTCTCCAATCTGGGATTCACCAACTACGCTGCTATTTCCCTGGACTCACCCCATCTTTAGAGTTTAATGATCTACCAGGAACACCAGCTAGTACACTCTGGGAGGCTGGGAAGGCAGTTATGCGAGGAAAAATAATATCCTACTCAACAAATAAAAAGAAAATAGAAAATAAACGTATTGAGGAATTAGAGAAATCAATCAAATTATTAGA
>JARVGQ010000001.1:36330169-36340342 GCA_031762355.1 Hypsolebias martinsi | reverse complement strand
CCACTGGTGAAGGACTTTCTGAGCCTCACTGACTCTTTTAACCTGGTTCAGTGGGTGGCTGGTCCCACACATGAACACGGACACACAGACATGGTTCTCTCTCACGGCTTGCCTGTGACCAACCTGGAACTTTATGAAAATGTTATTTCTGACCATAGGCCTGTTTTATTTGATGTTAGTTTGTCCTGTGCTCCAGTTAAATCCTGCGCTCCTGCCCAGCGACGTAGATTGTTTAAACCTTCCACTGCTGGTCAGTTCTCTGCTGCCTTTGAACAGCTCTGTGCTCCCTCTGACTCTGCTGCTGAAACCGAACAGCTGAGCTCCTGGTTTGACTCCTCCTGTCTAACCATTCTGGACTTTGTAGCTCCATCTAAACTTGTGCGGCCTAAAGCCAGATCTGAACCCCGGTTCAATGAAAAAAAACTCTTGCAGCCAGTCAGGAGTGCTGCAGAGCTGAACGGAGATGGCAAAAGGATAAACTGGAGGTTTCATTTCACATTTTAAAGGACTGTCAATGTCAGTACCAGATCATTGTTAAAGAGGCCAAAAAACAATACTTGTCAGACATGATTGTGTCCAGTCACAACAACCCATGTGTCCTTTTTGAAATTATTGACTCTGTCCTGAAGGCCCCACAACCTGTCTGTCTGAAAGCTTCAACTGAACTCTGTAATGACTTCCTGCAGTTTTTCATGAATAAGGTTGTTTATTTATTTATTTATTAAATTTATTCATTTCAAAATAAATATAAAAACAAGAAAATTATTTACAAACCACATTTTAAAATAAATTAATATGTACATGAAATGAAAGGAGGCAGAAGAAGAAAAAAATCTTATCATGTCTGCCCCTTCTTCAATCTATAATTAATTCAAACAATCAATTCAAACAGCAATCACATATGAAAAAAAATAGAATAATAAATGACTTCTCACACAACACCATATATAGTAATTTACATTTATATCAATTTATGAATATTTGTTCAGAAATTTAGTTTTAATCATCTTCTTAAATATAGATATTGACTTTGCAATTTTAATATCAGGTTCTAAACCATTTTGATGTGGTTAGAGCTGTGCATTGTTCCCAAAAGATTATCTGAGCAATGCACATGGTGACAAAGAGGTGAAGAAGAGAATCCAGGCAGGATGGAGTGGATGGCGAAAAGTTTCAGGAGTGATTTGCGACAAAGGTCAGTAAAGGTCAAAGGAAAAGTTTACAAGACAGTGGTGAGACCAGCTATGTTGTATCTGGAGACAGAACTGGAAGTGGCAGAAATGAAGATGTTGAGGTTCTCCTTAGAGAACGAGGATGGAGAAGATTAGGAATGAGATCATCAGAGGTACATCACAGGTTGAGCAGCTGGGAGATAAAGTTAGAGAGACCAGACTGAGGTGGTCTGGACATGTCCAGAGGAGGGACAGTGGGTATATTGTTAGAAGGATGTTAGTGGCTGCCAGGAAAAAGACAAAGAGGAGATATATGGCTGCAGTTAGAGAGGACACAGAGGTTGTTGGAGTGAGGACAGAGTGAGATGGAGGAGGATGACTCACTGTGGAGATCCCTGAAGAAGGAAAAGTTGAAAGAAGAAGACAGCGAAGAAGACGGTGACAATGACATGGAGTCAACCCAACTCAAGATGACCGCCACAGCCAATCATCTAAAGCCACACAGAAATGTCTATTGCTCAATAATTTGTTGGAGATCTTCATCTTCATCACTATTAGAACAAGAACATATTTAGATTTGTTAGCAAAAACAGCACCTGGTGTTGATCACACAGGTGAGAGTAAAGGTGTGCATACCTCAAGTGTTTGTTCATAGTTTTGTTTGTACATGCAAAGTTGTGAAGATCTCACTTTAAGAGAGACATTTATGTCGTCCTGAAGGCCTTGAGTGAAAAAAACAGCTCTTAGGAAATTCAGTTTATAGCTTTTTTTGACAGATGCTCACTTAAAAATCGGGTTCACAGAAGCCAACTTGAAGTGGCTGGAAAAACAAATCCACCAAGAGGGTAAGTTATTGCTCAAACATTGGCATTTACTGTATTTTTGTCGAGAATATGAAGAAAAAGATGACAGACTAAAGACGGAATGCACTTTAGGCACCACAGATTTATTGATGAGCATTTGCGCAGGTTTAAGGGATGTGCAGGTACTCATTACCAGAGCTAATTATCTTTAGTCGTGCCTTGAACTTATTGGAAGCTGTGCTGAATCTGCCTTTTGTGTTTTTCAAAGAGTCAAGGGATACAGAGGATTCAAACGTGTACCGACAGGTCAAAACTTATTGCTTGTCATCTTTTTTTTTCTTTCCAGAAATAAGAGTCACTGTTGGCATGGCTGAGTCATACCTAATATTTGATCATCACTTTCTGTGATTAATTTCCTTCAGTGTCAATTTTATTGTGTGAAAGTGACTTTCTTTATTCTTACATTTCTCACGCAAGATAGAAGCCCTATAGAAAAGCCAGTGCTTTAGTAACACTAAATTTCATAATATAGATTTAACAGCATAAAGAAACTCAAGGAAAGTCAAAACTCAACTCATATTTCACTTCAGTTCCTCCTCGCTCAGTCAGCCTGCTGCCATGTCCAGCCACACCTCTTCCTGGTTTTGTTAGTCACAGCTGCATCCACTCTCCCCATCATCTTCAGTCCATGCAGTCCTTCCAACTGCTCACCGTTTGAGCATTTTGCATTTTCATTCTAAGCTCTGTTTCTTCTTGTGTGCTGCCCTTTGTCAATAATGGTGTACCACAAGGCTCAGTCTTAGGACACATTTTCTTTACAATCTACATACTGCAAGTAATGTAGGTCAGAACATTCCTGACGCATGCTTGCATTTCTATGCTGATGATACAGTTGTTTACTGTTGTGCTAAAATAATTGCTAAGGTTTTCCAGCTTTTACAGTCTGCATTGAACATCACTCAGTCAGACTTGTTACTTACACTAAGTGTATAAAGCACAAAGATTTTTCACATATTATTTTTTTAAGCCAAAATGGAAAAACTGCCCAGCCCATAATCCAAGAGCTTGTAGTGCCTCCTTTAGCAGTGGTAGAGTTTTTTGTAGGACTTGATGTGTTTCTCACATGGATGTGGAAGTATTTAGCCCACTCTTCTTTCCAACATTGTTTTAGTGTATTAAGGTTCCTCCTCAGCTCTCTGAAGGTCCCACCACAGCGTTTCAATCAGGCTGAGGTTCCAGACATCGACCAAGCTTTTATTGTACTGTACCTTGATAAGTTAATTTTCGATTTATTTTAGATTAGCAGCAGTGTTTGGGATCATTGTCCTGTGAAATCTGGTTTGGACCAATCTTAAGCTATCAGACAGATATACTGCAAACTCATTTTCATTCAACCTTAATTTATACAGGTTAGTCTCATTGATTCACGAGAACTCATCTACAAGAGATACCTGTTTTAAACAAAAACACGGATGAGGTACAGACAACAATAGACAATCATATAAAATGCATATAAAATGAAAAGTAAATACAATAAGTTATATAAAAATGAAACCAAAAACAACTACATTATAAAGTGATGTAAAATATTAAAAACAGGAACATGTCTGCGTTGGGTTTTGCAATGAACACAAATGTTTAAAATCCATTAGAGAGGTCAGCGTCGACAATTTCAAATCTTATTTTAAGATGTTCCAGGAAACAGGAGCAGAGTAAGAGAAGGCCCTTTTGCCAAGTTTAGTCCACACTGAGGGGGCACTGCAGGTAATCATGTCTTGAGAGTGCATGTTGTAGCTGCACTGACGAAGTAACACCTGGGAGGAGATGTATGAAGGTAACAGACCAAGAAGTGATTTAAAGATGAAAATGTGCCAGTGAGAGAGTCTGTTCGAAGTTAATGATGACCAGTTAACCAGTGAATACAGGGTGCAGTGATGGGTATGGTAGTTACAGCCAGTTATGAATCTTAGTGCACCATGATAGACAGAGTTCATCATCTGCAGGGTGCTTGCAGGAGCATTCATGTAAATAATGTCACCATAGTCAATGGAGGGAAGGAAAGTTACAGTTACAAGGTGTTTCCTAGCATTCAGAGTTAAACAGGATCCATTTATAAAACAGAAAGCCAGTTTTACTTTCAGTTTCTTTACCAAGTAAATTTGGTCTACAGAGGAGTTCATGGTCCGCTCAGTGTATACAAGGTGCCCAGGTCCATCAGCACTTCAAGCAGCTTGGCTGGGTCCAGTGGGTCAGGAGGCCATCTTTCAAATGAAAGGTCACAGGTTTGATCACCAGCCCATACAATGTGCTGATGTACCCTTGGACAAGATCCTAGACCCCCTCCTGGACACCCCACCATCAGCACCATCTTTGTTATTGATATGCATAAGGGAGGTATACAAAGTAAAAGTATTATGTATAGAGTGTAAAATATATAATATAAAATACTGCATGTGTGTGTGTGTGTGTGCGTGTGTGTGTTTATTTGTGTGTTTTGGGTGAGTGAGAAACATTTCCAGTACCTGGAGAGGTTAAAAAAATCACTATCAGTGTGAAGCTAGGGTCCATTTACAATCTGATGCATTTGGTTTAGTTATGGGTAAACATCTCTGTTGTTTACCCGTTAAGAAATTGTTCCAGAAGTCCTGTGGTTCATTCAGTTGAAACTTTACAACCTGTGTTGTGCTGCTGCGCTCCTTTTAAACAGAAAAGATGATTTCCCACAACCTTTCCATCAAGCCATACTTGTTTAGATGTTTTTTTTTTTATTGTGCTGTCGTCAACTTTAACCGGCAAAAAAAGGCTTACAGAACATGAGGTTGGCTTTTTTTCCATTTTAACCATTGCATGGTTTGACCTTGAGGTGTATTTGTTGGGACGCCCAGTCCTGGGAAGATTTGGAACTGGGTGGGTGAAGCGGCCATGGCTGTCTGTTAAAACAGTGGTGCGTAATCTTGTTGCTTGAGGGCCACTATCCTGCACGTTTTAGACATTTTCTATGTTTTTCAGCAGGTCTTCAAGTTCTGCAAAACCCTGTTAAATCACTCATTCATTCTAATCAGGTGTGTCAAAGCAGAGAAACGTCTAAGCCATGCATGGTGGCCCTGAAGGACCAGGATTTGGCACCACTGTGTTAAAAATAACTATTTGTTCATTTTCAGTGATCAGTCGCTTTTTTGGTGCAGTGTCATTGACTTCAGTGCACGTGTGCTTGGTATTAGCCCATGTTATGATTCTTTATTGTGTTTGGTTTGCACAGTGAAACACACAGTTGCCTCGGCGACGGAGAGGCTCCACAGTGAAAGCCTTGTTTGTTTGCCGAACGGTTTCCTCGCCCTCACTGCTTCAGTGCCCTGGGTTGGACTCGCAAGTTTGAGCAAACAGCAAACGTTCACTGCGTTCTGACTTCTGGCCCAGTTCTATGGTTTACAATGTAAGCAAAAAAGAATGCAATATTAAAACCAACTCTCCCTTGCAGGGATGGGTCAATGGAGACATTTTGTTAAAAAAAAAAAAAAAAAAAGAAAACAACAAATGTGCAGCATTTCTGTGTTCATTGAGTGCATTCCTTTTACTTTCTAAAGTGCAAAATCCCCAGCCTTGAACAGATGGCAGTAATAGGCGCTGTGCTGCACTAATGTACTCTCCGCTGCCCATAAGTAAAAGCATATGTCACGACGCGCTGAATTTTTAAAGGCACAAGCAAGTCAGGGTTCCGATCGATGACTAAAATTTAGCCTAACTTCCTTCTAAACCAGCATAAACAAATGAAAATCACAGCTGACAAGATCACCAAAGAGATCCGTTTTCCCATTTCTGTGGAATAAAGCTGTTTTAGCTGCTCTGACAGAACACAGCATCGTTAGCTGAAAGTTTTCAAACGAACTTCGGGACATTTGTACAGTGAGGTGGCTGAATAAACCATCTCTCTTGGAGTTTCTAAACTAAGTAGGTTTTATCCGCCCGCTTTGATCTCTGCAGAGCACCTGCATCCAATGTCTCCCAGAAAATCCCTTAAAAGTGCACGGCATGTTTCCGTGGCTGCCACAGAGACCTGCTTTCTCATCACTTTATTATCAGTGACTTTTAACTTGGTCCCACGAGGCTCCCAAACAAAGCCTGAGCACAAGGAAATACCTTAAAGACATAATAGTCATTAAATGATTAAACCAGGAAAGAGGGCACTGAGTCATCTCGTGTGTGTTCGGATCAACTCCCAGGAGACACCTGTGTTCCATCAGGACGCCTTCAAAGACCGTGAGCATCCTGTTTGTGTGTGGGGGCAGCATCAGAGCAGCGGGGGGTGTGGGGTGTGAGAGGGGTGGTCACAGTCCATGTGTGGTGCGTATGCGTGGAACGTGAGGGTACGTTGTTTTGTTTTAATCAGACTCGCCTGTAATGACACAACAGACTGGAGATGGGCTCGATGTGGGTGAAACGACTTCCTGGTTCTTGTTCTCCGCGAGCTGACTCACGGGCGAGGAGCGCCCATGCATGCGAGTGTGGAGAGGACGGGAAGTGAGCTCACCGGTGGGCCACCCTTGCCCCCTCCGTGCCAAATCACTGCCCACTAATTAACCGCAGAGAGGCTCCTTCCCACCAACACCCAACAGGGATCCTGCTCACACCTATCGGATTTTCTCTTTTCTTGCATCCACTGCGAAAACTTTGATCATTTAAGCTCCTTTCAGCACTTTCACCCTCCGCATCAGTTGTCGTATTTCAGCATCAGTGATGCGGCTGTGGTCCTGGGACCATTTGTTGCCATGGCCGCATTGTGTTGAGTAATGTGTTCCAGATGGATAGGTAAAGCCAAACATACTACATTTCAGCGAGCATCTGCTAAAACAATCTCCCGCCACCTCCAAAATGCTTTCCTTGGAGGCAGAAAGAAAGTGATGATCACGATTTACAACAATCTGCTTTGATTTCTGGAAATTCGGACCACCACCTTGTCTTGGCTGGCTGTGACATAAACTGGCACAGTTGCAGTCTGTGGCTTAAAACTAATAGGCCGACAAAAGAGCCAAGCCCACCCACACCTGACAATCCAGGGTAATATCTAATGCAAAAAAAAATCAAGCTGAAGGCTTTATAGGCTGAAGGGATTACATGCTTTGAAAAATGTTTTGAACGCTTTTGAAATACAACTATTGAAGAGCTCAGAGCAGACTTTGGGGGATATTTTTACCCAAATAGTAGTAAACAATAAACGGTGGTCTGACTCAACGGGGAAGCAAAAATGCTGATGAACAGATAGTTTCCATAAGGGATCCAGCGAGGGCTCAGGAATGATTAATGTGGTCAAGCAGACAGAATAATCTTTTTGCACGACTGTTTTGAGGTGGAACAAGGCCTTGAATAAACTCTTCCAGAACCGTTCTATTTACCAGCATTAGATCTGTAAATAAAGAGAAAGAAGCAAAGGATTTCTGTGGGCCGATTGTTTAATCTTCACAGATACAGATGATTAAAAATGTATATACAACACTGAGCATGCTAAATCAGTAGTTCCCAGAAACTTGTGACCCCATATGATTGAGATATGCAAACAATGCTAATAAGTAATACGTCTTAACTAGGGATGCACGATGTTGGATTTTTGGCTGATATCCGATATGTCGATGTGTTAAAATTAATTTGGCCAATACCAATACCGATATTTTTTCCTAGAACTACTTACAAAGACTACATAACTTTCTTTGCAGTAGAATTAAAATACTTCATTTTGCATGGTATTTGTCAGTTTGGCCTGCTAACAAATGCAGATGCCAACAAAGGGGCTGAAAATGATGCAACACTTCAACTTGGATTATGTTTAATGTCAAATTTATATCATGACACTTACTCTAACACAATGGCAACACTCGAACAGTGCAAATTTGTAAATTTTCACAAATCTAAACTCAACGGCGTGCGTGATGTCACAACGTACTGGTGCTGCAGGCATCCTTGTCACTGGGTTGTCATACAAAAACAGTGCCTTTATACACACACACACACACAACACAACACACACACACACACACATATATATATATATATAATTTTTTTAACAGTGCCTTTTAATATTGTTGAGTTATTTTGATGGAGTAGCCGATATTTAACTTTATCGCTAATATTGGCCGATACGATACCATGCTAATAATATCGTGCATCCCTAGTCTTAACCGTTATAATATTTTATCTATTCATCCATGTTCTCTTGCAACAATTACAGCAAATATATGTCTTTAGAGATTACTTTATTTGACAAATATAAAAGTAAAAAAAAGTCTTATGACTCGGAATGTTTTGATATGCAAATGGCTAAAATACATATTTTCTAAAAGTAGTTTGACTGCAAAAAAAAAAAAAAAACGTACGGAAACATAAACAGAAGACCAACATTGTGAATAATATAAAAATGTACGGTAAATAAAAAGCTACATTTCAATGTAACTTAAAAAATAGAAGAATCAAATCTCTAATTATGTCCTGATTCCTACTCGAATGGATTTCTCTGTTTCTAAAGAAGTAATGTAAAAAAATAACCTCTCTCCAATACACAGTATATCCTGAAAAAACATCTTATTGTTTAGCCAGACAAATGTGAGATCTCCTCGCTGTCTTGGTGCTTATGTTTTATATTTTGGACCACCCATTGAGTAACCTGATACAAAAACAGCATCACAGGAGATTCATAAAACAGACATTTTAATGTTGATGCATGTTTTAGTTTCGACATATTAAACAGAGCGGGAGAATGAAGCAGTATCTCTGTGATCTATGATTTCCAACACACAAACTAAATGATTTTGTAACGATCTGAAGCGTCACAGCTTGGGAAACAACCGGTCTTGAAAGCCGTGTGACAACCGTTCGTGGGAAGCACGTTGCAGCTTTGCATCATGGGATGTGTCATCGACTCAGAGGTTGGCATGGCTCTGTGTTGATGCAATATGGCAGTCATTATCTTCCACAGCCTCCGCCAGAGGAGCGATACCCTCAGAGTGTGGAAGACCGCACCAATTTGTCAGACGTGCAGCATGTGGCACCGGATCAGCTCCGGTTAACGTTTGTTATCGTCACCATTTGGAGGAGGAGAGAAGTAAAATGAACCGACAGCCTGAAGTCTCTGCTCACCGACATCTTTTCAATTTATTTTCACAACAACGTCTGTTTGAATTGGGGATGAAATCAGACGCTTTAATCATCCATCCATTCATTATCTTTACACGCTTCTTCCTTTTTGGGTTGCGGGGGTCACTGGTACCCATGTCCAGCTATCACTGTACAAGAGGTGGGGCACTGGACTGGTCTCCAGTCCACCACAGGGACACATAGAGACAAATGAGACAACCATCCACGCTCTCACTCACACCTAGGAACAATTTAGAGCTAACAATCAATCTAACATGCATGTTTTTGGTCTATGGAAGGTAAACCGGAGTACCCGGAGAAAACCCACACATGCACGGAGCGAACATGCAAACTCCACCCAGAAGGGTCCTGGGCCGGGATTTGAACCTGTGACCTTCTTGCTGAGAGGCAACAGCTCAACTGAACGAGCCACCGTGCCATCCGCTTTTATAATAGCTAAGAAAAATAATTAAAGGTGCAAATGCTTAAACCTAAAATCACTTTTTTTTAAGTATTCTATTAAAAAAATTATCTCGTATCTCAAAGGACAACTTTCAAATAAAACATGCAAATTATACGGCAAAATGTGCGACTCGATTGGGAACATTGTGCTCTGACTTTTGAGAGCGGTGCATCGCACAACATAGACCAGGGGTCTGCAACCTAAGGCTCTGGAGCCACATGCGGCTCTTTGATCCCTCTGTAGTGGCTCTTTCAAAGCTTCGACCAAAACAAACACAAAATTGAACTTTATTGGTTGTTATACAAACATAAATAGTTTTAGCTGTATTCCTGTCATTTATTTTGCAAATACTGTACTCACTTTAACTTTTTTGCTTTATTTCTATACTTAATTATTTTTCCACAATAAAAAAAACACATAGATCTGCATAGTTCATTTTTTTTTTTTTTATAATAAAAAAAATTGTCTTAAATTGTAAAAAATGTCAATAACTGTTAAAAACCGTTAGATATTTTTAGATTTAAAATGACACCCCTACTGGCCACAAAAGTAGTCTTCTCCAAAAAACTTAAAGAGGCCCATGGGCCACCAGTTGATAACCACAGTTGTAGCA
>JARVGQ010000001.1:36260050-36272798 GCA_031762355.1 Hypsolebias martinsi | reverse complement strand
AAAATCTTTCCAAAAAGCATTAGTGACATTACAGTTGAAGAAAAGATGTTCTGCTGTTTCAATATCTGAATTACAAACTAAAGATACTTTCTCCTCTTGACTTTCTTCTGGCAAAATAAAATCTACCGTTGTTTGCCCACAGGTGCCTGTAGCTGCATATTTTAAACTTTCTTCCAGAAACCACCTCTGTGATTTTAAAGCAACAAAGTCTAGTTGAGCCTTTAAAACCAACATGTCCAAGTTGAATATCAGGAATGACCAGTTTGGCAACCTTTAAAATCAAATAGTCACTTTTGCCTCTAGTTAACCCTTTAATAGAAACACCAGTGACACCACTTAAAGTTTACATTTACACTGTATAGTATTTTAAAATTACAAAATTCTGGTTTATGTTATATTTTTTGCAATCATCAAACTCTAGCCACGTTATTTTTTGTGTGTGTTTGTGACACAGTTGTTGAAAGGGCAAACGAACCATCTCCACACATTCTGCTGTAAAGGGTTTGGCTCTGTTTGAACAAGGAGTGAAACTTCAACAGCTTTAGTTCCAACCACTTTTATAGTAAAAACACTAAAACCTTCTGTGCTTCCTTCATACCGGGTTCCACATCAGCAGCCACTGTCAACACATAGTGGCTGCCTATTTCTTTAACTTTCAAACAACAACTAACAAATGTTCTCCACCCATGTTTGGCTTCAAGAACTGAATAATTTCTTCCTGCACCCCATTAGAGTGCACATTTCTTCATGAAAGCACTGTCCGCTCATGACTTACATCATATGACTCATCACAGGTTGGACACAGATGATGTTCTCAGGATGCTGAGTAGAGATGTTTGTTACCATGGGGGGGTCTCATGACTCAATGAAACTACCGTATTTTCCGCCGTAAACATTGCACCGCTGTATAAGTCGCACCATCGTATAAGTCACATCAGTCCAATTTTGTCCAATGAAGTGGAAAAATCCATAGATATGTTGCACCACCCTATAAGTCGCATCTGTTAGGCGTCACCGCTGACGCATCACGTATGTTACACGTCACCGCTGACAACCCGGAAATTTGGGCCATTGTTTTGCCAAAAATGGCAAATGGCAGCCACAGGAGCATGCACTGAAGGACTTTAACAAGATTAACACTTAAAAACAATTATTTGTTTGCTCGACATTATAGCAAAGGTGTGTCTCAGTTGAACTTTTATTTAATAAATGCACTTTAATGGTCAAATCAACTACATTTCGCCGCACCGCCCAGGTGAAATGCAGTTGATTTGACGTTGGCTCCAGGAGTTCCGGAGCGAGACGAAGGTGGATTTGTATGGCAAGCCAAGTGTCTCATTAATAGTTTTACTTATTAATGAGACACTTTGCTTGCCTTATTAGTCGAGGGCCCTCTAATGGTTGAAAATGGCAGTGTTCAATATTTTCGATGTCAGAATGAATGAAATCGTCAGATCTCAGCCAAAAATTGGTTTATAAATACATGTATGGAGAAAAAACATAAGTCTCAGGCAAATTCATGCAAAAAACTGTGTCTTATACGGTGAAAAATACGGCACATGCACTACATTATTTAGCTTGAGGCAACTGGGAACTTATTTCTAAGTAGGATAAAATGGCTGAAGTGTTTTCACTCACTGTGACCATATTCTGTGGGATTTAATTCTGCAGATGTGCTTCAACACACATCTTCTTTTACTGCCTGCACTGAATTTAAAATCTTAAAACGCGTGGAAACACTTGCTTTCGAAAGCCATTTTATAGATAAGGTCCACACAACCTCACTTTATGAAACGAGCCTTTTGAATGAAAAACGAATACGAGCTCCACAGTCATGCTAAACCCTCAGAGGTTTACGCTTTACGTTTATTTGTCGCAGCGAAAAGTAGCCAACGGACAAAACTTGGAAGTTCGATCAGGGCTCCAACGGCTTTTTGTCGATTAAAAATAAAACCGTGCATGTTCCTGCTGTGAAAGCGAGCCGATCTTTGGATGAAGGGATGCAGGCCAGCTGTTGTCGTGATCCGGCCGTTCACATGTGTGGGTCCAGACAGATCGGAGCGAGGGAGCGTTTGCTGCTGTGAGGCTGCCCCACCTAATCCCAGGCTGCATTACTCAACTGGTCCAAACAGCCCACAGACACGGGGACTTCCCCTTCCCTCCAAAGACGTAGAATACTGTACTGTATTGCTTCATGCACCACTGAGGTAATATTATTACTTCAACCTACTGCTGCAAAGCCTAACCTGTGTATATATATTGTCTCAAGTGTCTGAACTCCATTGTGTGAGGATATTAAATACAGACTGTTGGTGTAACACTACTTTGTCCTGAGAAGTGCTGAAGAGATGGAATTACCGTAACACCGAGGTCACTTAAGTGCTCTGTAACTACGTTTTTACTATATCAGTACTCTGCAAACGTCCCTGCATATTCCAGCCCCATCTAAGAGTATAAAACCATTTTCACATTTCTGTTAACCAGAGTGCTGTCAATCCAATCTTCTTCGGGGAAAATCTGTCACGTGGGGTGTAAAGCGGCTCCGCAAGAAGCCTTTGTCTCTTGCACGCAACTCTAAGATTACTGCTTTTACCACCACTCCTCTAACACCTTCAGGCTTTCATAAGGTGTCATTTCTAAACAAAACCAAACAAAAAGAAAAAAGCGAAAACAGAAAAACGGATCCAAACACGGCAGTTAATGCATCTACATGTAAGTGATGTATGACTATGGGGAGACCTGCGCCTCCTCAGTAGCGCAACGAGGAGAAAAAGTACCGACATGTTCTGTTCGGTCACATTTCCCTTGATGGATAAATATGAACTCCGAAGCAAAGCTCTGGGCCTGTCTCTGAAAACAAACATGGTCATATATTTGACTTGGAAAAACAGCCATCAGCTGTATCAACACTGGTCCTACTGCAGACGGCCACCTCAAATGAGAAACTGTCGGGTTTCAGGGATCCTCTGAGCGTGTTTGAGCAGACATGAGGCAACCGGACAGATCAGGGTTTGATATTTGATTTAAGCTGAAGGAGCGTTTTTATGGCTGCCGGTTTGATGAGCAGCCCAACTTTTTCTCTTTCACACAATCTGTCTGCTGTTTGCACTGGCACAGCTGTTTGTTTTGTCTTGTTTCAGCTGTCTGCGCTCTCCCTCCCTTCTCCCAGTTTGATAACATAATACTCCAAGCATGTTCCCGATGGGTCATAAAATGAGAAGGAGCCGCTATCTGCTCTTTGATTGAGCAACAGCCCTTTGAACACATCCCATGAACCTGGGACATTTTCGCTCTCCGGTGGTTTCTCTTCCTGAATTTGAGGAGCGTGCAGCGGAGTTGAAAGGACCAGAGAATTATGTTCTTCTGGGCCTTCAAAGAGACTCCGATTTTTGGTGATTTTGATGTAAAACGCTTGTCATTTTGTAACAAAGAAGTCTGACTGAAACTAAATACGTGCGTTATAGTCTAAATAAATCAAGGTTTAACTAGTTTTGAGAAAAGGACATGGAATCAATTCAATGTTTTATATTTTGGGATTCATTTATTTGGCACTTTTTTTAGTCTTGCTGATCATTCAAAGCACCTTTACACTCCCCATTGACACTCATACAGCTATTCACAGATTGAGTCAACCCAGGGTTTAGTGTCTTGCTAGGATCAATCCATCAATTCTTCGACTGGCGGGTGATCACCATGAGCTTCAGCTGCCAGTTTACAGTAGTTTTATATTTTCTTTCAGGGAATGCACGGTGGTTCAGTTAGTGGAGCTGCTGCCTCTCAGCAAGAAGGTTGCCGGATCGATCCCGGTTAGGGGCCTTTCTGGGTGGAGTTTGCATGTTCTCTCTGTGCATGCGTGGGTTGGGTACTCCAGTTTCCTCCCACAGACCAAAAACATACAAGTTAGGCTAACTGGTAACTACACATTGTCCTTGGGTGTAAATGAGAGATTGAATGGTTGTAAGAGTCCCTGTGATGGACAGAGACCCCGCCTCTTGCCCAGTTACTGCTGGATCTGGGCACCAGTGACCCGTGTGAGCCGTAAAGGAAGAAAGGGATAAAGATGATGGATGGCTTGATTTTCTTTCAGCTGACTGTCAGAGCACCTGATCATCAGCTGAACCAGTGAGTGAAGGTCTTCAGACACAGTGAATGTCTCAGAGCTTGATGAAGTCTGATAGGGGTTGCATTGTGGGTTTACATAAGCTTGGTTGGTAGTTTATTGCACTTTCCTGGTATGTGTGGTATACAGGTGTCACAGTGGCCCAGTGCTGGAACCAACACACATTTTGAAGATTTAATTTCCCTAAGACGGACCAGACTAAGGGAAGATAATCATCATGTGCACAGATCATATCACCATTAATCCAAGGCATCTGAATATGGCATTCCACAGGTATTGAACCATTTGTTTTTGCCCTGTGTCAGACTGCAACATCCACTGTCCCATGCAAAAGCTGCCATTACAACCAGAGCAAAGAGGTCTGTGTTTGGAGTGGCATGGACAGTTGACCAGTGGTGTATTTTCATGTTTAGCAATGAATCTCAGGTTTGCATCAACATGGATGATTATAGTGTGCGCAAATGATCGTGCATGAGGATAAAAACAATCCAACCAATCTTGTGAAAAGGCATAAATGTATCTGGTGGAGGGTGTCATACATAGGGTATGACTTCAAGTCACAATTATTAATGATTTTATGATGCTTTACCACTCATATCTCATCAGTTCTGCACCACACCACACTTCTTAAGGACCTGCCCACTTCCGGTACCCACCCACACTCTGCCTGGTTTATGGGACCATCCTGTTTGTGGTTCTATAAACAAACTGTTCCAAGGTGATGACGTTTATGTAAGCAGGCAACAGCCATTGATTGGCCAGTGGAAATATATCAATGGATGACTACACGGGAACCGCCGTTTCCTCGCCAATTGCTGTAGAGTGTGGGCTAATTACCGTAGTTTGTTTTTCTAGTTTTCTAGTTTCTACTTCAGTATGGAAGCTCCAAAGGTATTGCTGTGGACTAATGACAAGGTCCAGACCTTTTTGTCTCTATTGGCAGATCAGAGGATTCAGCGCGAGCTGGACAGCGCTACAAGAAGCCACCTACTTTGCATTGACGATTCCACCCACAGAGCGGGGAAACTAGTCACAGTGGCTATTCACCCACAGCTGAGAAGAACGGACGAGAACCAACGAGAGCCGATTCAAGTTGCACTTATCAATGGCAAAGTGGCTTTAGAAGGCTGATGGTAGCACTACGTTGATGACATCCTGCATCCAAGCCCTTCTCAGACTTGGTACAGTCACTCAAGACAATGCCTGTCCACACACAACACAGCTGTCTATGGACTGCTTGAGTCATGTTGGCTGCAGGTCCACCAATCTTCCCTCAGTCATACATAAGGGATCTGTTTGAACGTCAGTCCTAATCCAATGCCAATCTGCCAGATCTTAAGAAGCAGTTACAACAGTTGGACCCTCTGCAGGAGATCATATAAATGAAGATCCCTCCAACAGGTTCTCGGTCAACCCTAGAGTCATCACCCAGATGATATGCTCAGCGAGTCTCTAGAAGGAGGTGCCCAAGAGGCATCTTAATCAAGTGCTTGAACCACCTCTGCTGACTTTGTTACATGCAGACGAGTTCAACTCAGAGATCCACTGGGATGATGATCTTCTCTTTATCTCTGATGGTATTTTTGTAATGTGAGGCCCGGCTCACCCCGGCCTTCGTCAGCC
This sequence comes from Hypsolebias martinsi, assembly GCA_031762355.1. Classification (NCBI taxonomy): domain Eukaryota; kingdom Metazoa; phylum Chordata; class Actinopteri; order Cyprinodontiformes; family Rivulidae; genus Hypsolebias; species Hypsolebias martinsi. Next base: position 36,267,055 of record JARVGQ010000001.1, on the reverse strand, counting down.
TCGCCCAGGTCTTCATAGCAAGAATGCTTGAGGTTCAAGTAATGTAATTTTTGACACCCAGCAATGAAAAGCATGGAGCTCACGTTATTTCCTGTTAATTGTTCTTTCGCTCATCAAAGATAAATTAAAACAAAGCCAAAGAAGACAGTGTGCTGATGAAGAAACACGACGGGACGATACGAGGCCATACAGAAATATCATACCATGGGTTGGAGGGGGGCACAGCAATGTAAGAAGGTAAGCTAATACCATCTAATGTTAGCTTGTTTACAGTCATTTGAAGTCACGTGTACAACCCGGGCAGTGAATCAGTGACGTGCAGTCTGGCGATGTCAAATTTGCAGCACAAGTCTGCCCACATGGAACCACAGGTCTCTGTGTTCCAAAAATCTAGCTGGAAGTAGGAAGTAGATTGGACCACCCAATTTAAAGACTCAGAACCTGGAGCGACGAGTGCTGGGCCTTTCAATGAAAAGGGGCCATGAGGCTCAACCCAGGATAATGGATTTTTAAGTCAAACTGACCAGAGATGAGGGTTGTAATATAAATAGATCCACATTGATCCATTGCCAATCAACTCAGCTCGTTCTTCACCACAACAAACTGGAGCAACACTCTCATTACTGTGGCCCTAATCCATCAACCCATCTCGTGGTCCATCCTATCATAACTTGGGAGCAATTTTCCCAGGGACACAAACTCCTCCGCTTGAGGCAAAGACTCTTCCGACCTGGAGAGAGAATTCAAATTTCTAGTTTTTCTACATAACTTTATAAAATAAACGTTAAGCTTTACAATATCCCCAGGCCTTATTTATTTCCTCTCCTTGCCCATGTCACTTTTACTAAAATCCTAGAAACTCTCGCATTGAATTTGTAGTTATTGTTTGTTGTTTATTTATTAGTCTTGTGATGATTTAGAAAAACTCAGCTGCACGTCCACATGTCACTTTCTACATTCAAGGTATTTGTGAGCTTTTTCTACTTAAATTTTAAAAAGTGACTTTTAAGCCAAACACAATGTCATTTTTAAAGTTTTTAAATTATGAAGATCTGTGTTCACACAGTTAATAAGATCCTCAGTGTATTTTCATCTCCTCCCTCCCACCCCATCGCATTTAGACAAACTCAGCATGGGAATCTTATCTTTTCGTGTGTGTTTGTGATTTTCCAACATTGTGGACAAATGCTAGCCACAAGTAGCTAAATGCTGGTGCTAAATGCATGATTTATACCTCAAAATGTTGAAAATATCACATGTGGTGGATAAACAAACCCTTCATTGTCCAATATATACACAAAAAACATAATTCAAATAAAAGCAAATTAGAAGGAATGCAAATATCCCACCACCTTCATGTCATAAACTAAAATCCTCTAATGTTGAGCAAGAATAGGTGTATAATTTTTTGTCAAACTTTAAAAATAGGATTATGCACAGAGTTTGGGTTGTGTGACTGTCAACTACTGCGCCACATTTCAGCACATCTGTCAGACTGACCATGTTTGGAGTTTCTCATCTAAATCATCTTAATAGCAGCCATCTTGAATCACGTCGACTCCAGAAGTTGTTTGGTTGTGGGCAAAAATCCACTGATTATTTTCTATTTATTTATTTTTGTTGTTGTTGTTTGTATGGATTGAGTTATTTCAGAGGCGAGTCGTAAAAAAAGTGACTTTAGCTGTTAAAGGCAAGGCTGTCTGTTAGCAAAATATCTCACTGGACATATTTTAATGAAAACTCTCAGAAAGTAGCAATTTTGACTGTATCTATTAAGATTTAGAGTCAACCCCATTCAACATGGCCACCACAACAACTTAGCCTATACATAAATGAATATACCCCAGTGAATTTTGCAGATATTAGAATAAAACTGCCGGTATCCCTCCATCCATCCATCCATCCCTCCATCCATCCATCAATCAATCAGTCTGAAGTCAGTCCATCCATCTTGTTCTGGAGTCAGATCTTGGGGGCAGCAGCTTGAGCAGGGAGGCCCAGACATCTCTCTCCACAGCCACCTCTTCTGGGAGGACTCCCAAGTTGTTACCAGGCCAACCGTTTCTCCAGCATGTCCTGGGGCTTCCCCAGTGTCTCCTCCCAGTTGGACATGCCCAGAGCACCTCCCTAGGGAGGCATCTAGGTGGCATCCTTAACGCATGCCCAAACCATGTCAACTGGCTACTCTGGATGTGGAGGAGCAGCGGTTCTGCTCTGAGTTTCTCTTGGTGGATAACTGACCTTCTCTTGTTGTCACTCGAGTCACCCTGTGCAGAAAACTCCCAGAGTTCTTGACCGTAGGAGACGGTTGGAGTGTAGACGGATCGATAAACAGAGAGCTTCTCCTTGCAGCTCAGCTCCCTCTTCACCACAGCTGACCAGCACAGAGTCCACAATACCACAAAAGCTGCATGATCTGTCAATCTCGCGCTCCATTCTTCCCCCTCACTCAATAACAAAACCCGCAGATACTTAAACTCCTCCTCGAGGCAGCCCGGTTAATAGAATAAAATTTGGAGCGATAACAGCAGGCAAGCAGTAAAAACACTTATTGCACATAACATGTAATGTTATTTTCGAGGTTTGACCAAACACAGCTCTAACTCTAAACTGGTATTGGTCCAAAAAGGGGCAACCTGCATTTCTTCATGGAATGCTGGCTCTTAATTATTTTATTGCAGGTCAGAAAGGTGAGACCTGACAGACTGACCTTTGAACCTCATAAAAGTTACCATCGCGGTTAAGACTGGCTGCTCTTATCACCGGCAGAGAAACTGCAGCAGTTGTTGATGGATGATTCAGACTCTGCGTTAGATCGTGTCGTGTTTGGTCGTTGTTGCTGAGTGAGCTGCTGACGGACGCTTATCTAGACTAAACACGGTAAAAAAGAAATTAAAGAAGAAACGTGCTCAGAGGCTGGAAGACGCGGCCGTCGTAGAAGCATGACGGCATGCTTAGTCACAGATGTGCAGGCGGTTGTCTGCGTCGGGGGCTCTGTGTTTTGTTTCAATCATCAGAGCTATTGGATTAAGGATCTTTTCGCTCTGCCGATCACTCAGCGACACTCACGGTCACTTGGACCCTGAAACCTTACTCCAGGCTGCTGGGGGGAGTGGGCGGCAGGGCTGAAGGAACGTCTCCCCCAGCCTCAGCTCTGCCGGGGGTCACCCCGCCATTCTTCTGTTACACAAAAGAATTCTTCAAGCGCCCGTGTGACAATGGCTTTTAGATCAGCGGGGCGTAATGATTACTGGTCAACGGGAATGCACTTTGTATTTGCCGAAGCAGAAGCAATTTGAAATCTTTAAAGTTTTGAGGAAAGTTGTTAGCGGTGGCCGTTATTGTACCTCGAACTTTTGTTTGCTCTGCATACCGCAGCAGAGATTACTGTGGCGGGAGGCTGCTTGGACCAGATAGACTGGTCGTTACAACTGAGCCTCTCACTTTCAACCTTAAGTGCTAAAATTATGTCACTCTCAAGCTTGTCAAGACAAATGTGCACAAACCACACGTCTACAGCAGCGGGCGATTACACAAGACGGGCCTTCAACTGAGCACAAAGGAATGTCAAAAGTGCTGACACAAATAAAAAACCCTTCTTGATTTACAAAACGTCTAATGCTCTGGGGGACGTGAGACATTCAAGACATTCAAGTGTTCGCTCACCACATTAAAATGCATTAAGGAATTCTGATTGAAAAACATTATCAAATGAAAATAATTGAAACAAGGCGGCGGGTCTATGGGATCCAGACGGCTTTTGTTTAGCTGTCGTAAACAGAGTTAGTCGCGTCTGTCAGTGAATTAAGAAAATACTGGGCCCCTGTCTGCGGTGCCGACCTTGATTCACAGAACCCAAGAGGCTTGCCAGCACTTTGCTGTCTTTCAGCTCTAAGTCGACTCGGCGAGTGACAGACAGGCACCCTCCTGTCAAAACAGCGTCTGCCAGCCTGCAGAACGCCTGCCGAGGCAACGCTAACGCCACCGTTTACACGTTTGCAAAGTCCTGAACACATCGCTGCGCTTAGTTTGTTAAAGAGACATCGGCTCTTCGGATTGTTTCAAAAAGAGCAGCCCAGTGTTATCATTTAGTAAATAGTTTTTTAGTTTATTTTTAATTTCTGCATTTGAAAGATTGCGTCTTTGCATACCTCGCTCGTATTTGTTTTGCTCTGCTCCATTGGTGGTTTATGAAAGTTGATGTGGAGGGACCACACAGAGACAGAAGTCAACAACGAGGCCGGTTTGTTGTGGAGTGACGCCTCTTCAGAGGGTCACCCACACAGAGAGAGCTTCACTTTTACCGTCAGATGTCCAGTGGCTTGTGCTGGGCGACTGCTGAAATTTACTCAAAAGGCTGAAACTATATTATTAAAGCTAAAAGAAGCAAATTGCTAGCTAAAGCTAAAAGTTGAAAAATGCTAGGTAAAAGGTAAAAGTAGTTAAATACAACCTAAAAGCTTCAAGAAGCCAGTAGTTAGTTGGAAGCTACATTTACTTAAATGTGAGCTAAGAGCTAAAAGTAGCTAAAAAACATAGCTTAAATTAGGAAGGTTAAAGCAAGGTGAAAGCTAAAAGTGGAAAAAAGTTGGCTAAATGCTACAAGAAGCAAAAACTAGTTACAATTAACAAAAGAGTAGCTAGAAACTAAAATGACCAGCATCCTACCTCAAAGATAAGAGGAGAAAACTGTGGTCGAAATTCAAAAGAAACAAAATGGAAGCTAAAATTCTAGTTTTAAAACTCAAGCTAAAAGTTTTAAGTAGTCAAATGTTAGCTGAAAGCTAAAATTAGCAAAACATGAGCTATAAGTTTAATGTAGCCAAATACAATCTACAAGCAGCAAACTAGTATTATGAATCTAAAAGAGTCAAAACCCTAGCTAAAAGTAAAAAAAAGTCTAGCTAAAGGCTAAAAGATGCAAAAAGCTAACTCAAATGAACAAAAAAAAAAAGTCTAGAAAATAAACAGAAAAATGATAGCTAAATTGAGGAGGGTTGCAAAATGCTAGTTGATAATTAAAAGTTGCAAAACCCAAACTGAAAGCTAAAAGTAGCCAAAGGTTGTGACTGTAGGAGAGGGTAGGAGCGTAGATCAATAAACTATCGATAAACGGAGGAGCTTCTTATTGCAGCTAAAGCTAAAATTAACTAAATGTTAGCTAAAAGTAGCAACAAAAAAGCTAAAATTAGCAAAGTGAAAACAAGATGAAAGTTAAAAGTGGTAAAAAGCTGTCTAAATGCTACAAGTAGCAAAAAGCTAGTTACAATTAAAAAAAGACTAGCTAGAAACTAAAATGTGCAAAATCCTAGCTAAAAGATAAGAGGAGAAAACTGCGACCGAAATTCAAAAGGAGCTAAATGGATGCTAAAATTCTAAAGTTTTAAAATTCAAAAGTTTTAAAACTCAAACTAAAAGTTTAAAGTAGTCAAAGGCCAGCTGAAAACTAAAAGTAGCAAAACATGAGCTATAAGTTTAATGTAGCTAAATGCAAGCTACAAGCAACAAACTGGTTTCAAAAGAATCAAAACACTAGATAGAAGCTTAAAGTCAAAAAGTCTAGCTAAAGGCTAAAAGTAGCAAAAAGCTAGGTCAAAGTAATAAAAAATATGGCTAGAAAATAAACACAGCAAAATAATAGCTAAATTGTGAAGGTTGCAAAATGCTAGTTGAAAGTTAAAAGTTGCAAAACCCAAACTGAAAGCTAAAAGTAGCCAAAGGTTGTATGAAAGCTAAATTTAGCAAAATGTTAGCTAAAAGTTAAATGCAGCAAAGTACAAGCTAAGAGCAGCAAAATATTAATGAGAAGCTAAAAGCATTAAAATGTTGGTAAAAGTAGAAAAAGCTTAGCCGAAATCGAAAAGTAGCAAAAGGCTAAACATAGCAGAATAGTAGCTAAAAGCAGGAGAATGGTAGCTAAAACCTAAAAGTATAGTAAAATTAAAATGGAACAACTGTTTTGAGTAGATTTTAAATAGATCTGTGATTTTCTTTAACACTTTCAACAGGTAAAATGTTTGTAAATAAAATAAAATATTATACAAACAAGTTACGAGAACCTAAAACCTATACCTACCGTCTCCTGAAAGAGCTGAACATTTAATACAGTATATGAATTGTTAAAATGGAAAACAAATTGTGTGAACGTAGACTACAAAAAAATGAAATGTACCTGCATGACTTTTGTATTTCTTTTCATGGAACATTTGAAGGAAAAATTCAGTTTGAAACGTTTTGTTCCTCATTTCTCATGAAGTCGTGGATGCTCTTCTGCTGACCGCAGACTTTCCTGGGAACAAAATCCTGTATCTAAAACACTACGCTGAAGATATTCGGATTTACTGAGCTGACTTTTAGATTAACTTTAAAAAATCCTAAATATACTGTGTGTATTAATGTTTTTAATTATTATTAATTATTAATATATGTATTAACAAGGAATATGATGAAAGACGTTTGTGATGCTCTGATGTTGCAACTAAATAAGTAGCATCTAAACAACTTAATGAGCCTGACTGTCCTTTCAGCATCACAATGTGTTTGTCTGTACGACACCCACACGTGTTCTGCATACATGTCAGTGTGTCACGCTGTGGAAAATATTCCACCTACGAACAGCTTTGCAACTACTTCTTATATAGCACTGACATGGAAAAACTGAAGCTGAAAGAAAAAAAAAATCATGTTAGTTGATTTGAAACAAATGACTAAAACTAAACAATGTGTCAACAACTTATTCAGTTCATTTACTTCCATCACTGGTGAGAAAAACTAGATTATGTTAACTAAGAATAATGGAAGAGCTTAAGGCCGGTTTGTTGTGGAGTGACGCCTCTTCAGAGGGTGAGCCACACAGCGAGAGCTTTACTTTTACCGTCAGACTTCCAGTGACTTGTGCTGGGGTGAAATTTACTTAAAAAACTGAAACTACAGGCTGTCCTCGAGTTACGAACGGGTTCCGGACCTAAGGACCGTTCGTAGGTCGATTTTGCCGCAACTCGAAAC
>JARVGQ010000001.1:36206995-36245647 GCA_031762355.1 Hypsolebias martinsi | reverse complement strand
CCTGTGCATGAAGGACAGACTTTTTAAGTTCAAAGTTTTTGTCTATCCATTGTGCTATAAGACTAATCATGCTAACGGGGCTAACACGACGTTCAAATGTCTGTGGTAAAACTCACCCAACAAGTCGTGCTATGCTATTAGCTTCTCAGTGATGTAGGAAATGACGGCTTGTAACTCGGGTAACGTTACATCAGAGAAATATCTCCGACTGCGGACGATGTAGCGAAGCTCAACGTAGTCCATGAATCCAACATCCTCACCAACCAAAAAATAAAACTTCCATACCGCCGACATTTTGGATCTTCCTCTCCGCCGTGAGATTGGGTAGACGCACGTGACGTCATCACGTTGTGCTGGCGCTGCAGGCAAAAACAGCGCCTTTTATATCGGCGAGTTATTTTAATGGAATGGCCGATGTCCGATATTGAAATTTAACGCCAATATCGACCGATACCGTGCCGACAATATCGTGCATCCCTAGTTCAAAACACCATATACTGTATGTTCCTACTTCACGATTTTTCACTTATCACGGGGCTTCAGGGTACGGATCTTCCACGATAAATGAGGGACTACTGCATCTGTGATCTTGGATTTTGACCTGGCAACCCAATTTTTGCAAGGAACCTACCTAGATATAGTCACACACACAAAATGGAAACTGGTAGCTCACTTATTTTTCAAATTGTTCAACTCGCAGTATGGACAGAGGGTATTTTTAAGTCCCCTCTACACGACGGAGAACAACATGTATGAGTGGAGGAACTTGTCTTTTTTACACAGTTCACCATCTTCAGCCTTGAAACAAAACAAGCACGTATGTTTTGGTTTTGAAATGGGCATTTTAAAAAAAGAAACTTGATGCAATTGTCACTTCCTTGTGTCACAGCAGAGTAAGTCCATCAACCTTGCCACAAGGTGGGTTTTCTTGTGTTTCACTGTTGACTGTCCACAATAAAACCCTTGTTGAAACAACACGTCATGACTTTTTAGATAATGGAAGAACAATGAAATTAACCTAATCCTTGACTTTTGCACCAATAAGGACATTAAAATGAACTGGATGAATTAAAAAAAGATGATGGGTTTTATATATTTTTAGGAGAAAGTGCACTGCAGACATTTTTTGTCAGAGGGGGAAGGGAGGACACACTGAGCACCTAATCCACCACATTCTTGTCAGGAGTCTGGATTCCGGCAGGATTCAATGCCGTGCACCTCAACAGAGGAGGCTGAGGTAATTGGATTGGAATACGCCATTGATCGTCAGACAACAAAAGATATGCACCTCTCTCATGGCCGTTCAGCTGGAATGTATTCGGTCATTCACTCGTCTGTTCCGAGCGAAGACAGCAACAGGAGAGGGCCGCCGGGACCGGCCAGGTCTGGTGTGGTCTCTGCTGGAGTGGCGGCGCCTGTGCAGCCCATGACAGAGGATGTAGGAACCACAGACCCCCCCCCCCCACACACACCACTTCCCCAAAGTCCAAGGGTCGTTTCTGTGATCATTACCATAATCACATTAAGGCTACAGGAGATTAGCACCGTGGCCTCAGAGGAGAACCCAGGTCTGAGCTCCACGAGGAGAACCCACCATCACAGCAAGTGTTGGATGTCAGAACGAGGAGTTACGAAGGAAAAAATCTAATCTTATTGAAAAACCACCCAGATATTATTTATTTAGGTTGTTTTTGCTGAAACTTGTCATGCGGATGCTGATTCAGCATCTTACTCTTACTATTTATTTCTATTAACTTTCTGCCATTTCAGCCGTCCTTGGACCAAAATGTTCGGCTCATTCAGGAGATGGGCGCTGTGACTATTGGTTTAAAATCTTTTAAATTGTTTTATTTACAATTATTTCCCTACAGAAACAATGATGTTCGGTTTAAAAAAACGTTGCTCATTTGTAAATCTGCTTCAGCAAACGGCCTCTAGTTTTGTCTTTCTTTACTATTTTTACTTTTTACTCAGTCTGTTGCTAATCTAGATTCTAGCTGGCCTTTTGCTACTTTTGCTAGCCTCATGTTGTTTTCGGCTACCCTTTTGCTACTTGAACTTTTGGCTAGTGTTTTGCTTCGTTTAGCTTTTATTAGAAATTTGACTTTTTGCTAACCTTTAGCTGTTTTAGCAAATCTTTTGACACTTTTAGTTACTCTTGAACTACTTTTAGCTTTAAAATAATAATTTGCTGCATTTAGCTTTTAGCAAGGTTGTGCTACTTTTAGCTTGTAATTAGCTTTATGATAGTTTTGATAGCCTGATGTTTCTTCTAGACTTTAGCAAACATTTAGCTAATTTACCTATACTTAACCTTTTGCTACTTTTAGCAACTCTTTAGCACTTTTAGCTTCAAGATAGATTTTTGCTGCTTTTACAAACGGTTACTTTTAGATTCTATTAGCCCTTTAATAACTTAATTAGCCTTAAGTTGCTTTCAGCTACCCTTTTGCTACTTGAACTTTTAGCTAAGCATTTTTTTTGCTTTTAGCTAGTATTTTGTTTTGTTTAGCTTTAGCTAGAAATCTGACTTTTAGCTAACCTTTAGCTATTCTAGCAAACCTTTTGATATTTTTAGTTACTCTTGAACTACATGTACGTTTAGCTTTAAAATAATTGTTTGCTGCTTTTAGCTTTTAGCAAGGTAGTTGCTTATTTTAGCTTATACTGTAATTAGCTTTTTGATAGTTTTGCTAGCCTGAAGTTTCTTCTAGCCTTTAGCAAATCTTTAACTAATTTACCTATACTTAAACCTTTTGCTACTCTTAGCAACTCTTTAGCACTCTTAGCTTCAAGATAGCTTTTTGCTGCTTTTATCAAACTGTTGTTACTTTTAGTTTCTTTGATAGCTTAATTAGCCTCAAGTTGCTTTTGGCTACCCTTTTTGCTACTTGAAATTTTAGCTAAGCATTTGTTGCTTGTAAGTGTTGTATAACTATTTGCTGATTTTACCCAGGGTGTTGGTACTTTTAGCTAGCCTTTTGCTACTTTTAGCTTATAGCTAGCCTTATGATAGTTTTACTAGCCTTTGGTTTATTTTACCTAAACTTTAACTACTTTACCTAAAGCTAACCTCTTTCAAATGTTAGCAACCATTTAGCTCTTTAGCTTTAAGATATTTTGCTACTTATACCCCTTTGCTACATTTATTTTCTAGCTAGACTTTTGAAACTTTTGCTTGTCTTAAGCTGCTTTTAGCTTACCTTTTGCAACTTCAACTTAAACTAGGAATTTGTTACCTTTAGCCAATATTTAGCTTCTTTTAGCTTCATTAGCTGTTTCAGATTCCACTGCCAATTTCAGCAGTCATTTAGTTCTCTGCACTCTCTCTTGGTCTTTTTTTGCAGAATATTTAGTGTTTCTAATTATTTCAGATGTAATCTCCAAACAATTAAAACAAACCCTTTTTCTAAGAGGCTGTCATCCTCCAAACACAAGCATCTCCTCTGGGCGGGTCGTGGGGTCACGACACATCCCTCGCTCCAACCTGCCGTCTAGACTCAATTTTGTCTTTTACCATCAAGGAAAAGTTGAGAAAAAAAAAGGGGAAGAAACTTACCCAAGGGTTAAAAACTTTTCCAATTAACCCTCATTATCTAGAGCGAGCGTTTCAACGAGGCCTGCAACCTGAGATGCGTCTCAGCTCCGAGGCAGGGGCCGGCGGGGAGGAAGTCGCCTCTTTTCATCTCAAAGTTCAAACACCGGAAGTGTGACACTTGAACACCAGCAGCCGTGATTTAATAAACGGAGGTGTTCCCCCTCGTTGGGAAAAAAAAAAAAACGAACGCAAGTGATTTTACCAGCAATAATTTGAATAAAAGCACGTCTGAACCACTGCGTTTCTGTTTCAGTTAAAAATAATAATAAATAAAAAACAGAATGTACAGTTTTCAGGCTTATCAGGCGCAAACACGCACATCTACATGTGACTCCCTCATAAACAGCTTTAAGGTGCGATGGAGAAACTTTACAAAGTTACTGATTGATTTGCTCCTCACTAGTTTCCAAGCATGTTCCTGTGACGGTGACCCATCGACTGACCTGTGTAATTGGTTCACACAAATCACTAACGGCAGGGGAAGAGGGGGTTCCCCCAACCACTCGTATGAATGTGTGCTAACTACTGATCTAGCTCACAGATTACCTTCCCTGAAGAGAGACACCTGGCCACATCTGCCCTTTGACATCTGTGATCGTATCAGAATAACTACGCTCCTGATGCGCTCAACAGTTTCTTCTGTAGTGGTGCTTAATGGATCATTGGCAACGTTTGAAATGCGCAGCAGTCTTCAGACAGGTGTCAGTCCCTGCAGGACGGTCTCTTCCATGCCGCTGTGAAGAGTTATAGACTTCCCGACACTTAAAGCTTAGCCATTCGTGTTTCTACAGAAAAATTTCACACTCTGGAGTCAAGGTTTGTCTGACATACCATGTTCGTAGAATGTGCCCTTGGCTCGCCACCGGCCTTGATGAGCGATTTGTTTTCAGTCCAGATGATTTACATAACGACAAGAATGTAGAAAAGGAAGAGAGAAAAAAAAAAAAGAAAGTAAAACAAGATGACACGGTCTTTGAGTTCACAGGGAAACTTGTGAACGCTGTGAGATGGGGATCGCCAGCGGACGGTCCGCGAGCCGTCGTGGCGCTCGTTAAGCTGTCGTTGGAAATGTTCTTGATATTAAAAGCCATCACTGCAAAGTTGTGAAGACGAGACAAAACGACACCAATCACCGTGTGTTCGTTTGCCTGCAGAAACAGCCGAAGTGACTGAAAACGGGTCAAACCTGTTTTCATTTTCCACCAAAACATCTGCTTTGAGGTTATTTGCTTGTCCCGTTCTAACCCAACCTAATTCCAATCCCAACCTAGATTTTTTATTTTTCCCAATTCAATCACTCAAATTCAAAATAGTTTATTAACCCCAAAGGGAAATTAATGATGTTGTAGCTCATCCTGGTTTCATTAGAGTTGTTCTAGATGGCTGTGGGCAGGAAGGATCTCTTGTAGCAGTCTCCACAGTGGATCCAAAGAAACTGGCTGCAGATCTGTCTACCCAGATCCAGCAGACCTCTCGGTCCTCTTGGACAGCAGGACCTGAATGTTGAGCAGAACCCCCTCCCCAAGCGATGGCCGTTTCTCCCAGCAGCCTGCCGAGCCCCTCGTTGCTGCAGACTTAACTGCAGGTGCCGGGGGACGATCTTGGTCTTCCTGCTGCCACAAGCCACATTTCCCGTTACCTCCTAGATCTCGGCAGTCAGGCACTCAAGCACCGCTTCTAGGTAGATGGTAATGCATCCACGGCACCTCCTTTTCAACTCATTTGGGATTGTAACTGGAGGTATTATTTGAGCTTTTGAAATGTTAATCAGCAGCTCCCAGTTGTAGAAAACCACCTTGTTGTTACGGTTAAGCATCATAACAAATGTAAAGAAATTAAAAAGGTTTCCGTAAAAATCCTTTCAGCGGCATCTGATACCAGAGGAAGTAATCATCCGAAAAAAAGCGATTTAGATCCAGGAAAAAAAGAGGAAATAAAGTTTTCAAAAGGAAAATCTCAGAATGAATGTAAGAGAGCTACTCCAACATGAGCAGCTCACTTCTGGAATTTGACTAATTTCATCATTTTCACTTGTTTATCTCAATTTATACACATCTTTTATGATTGTCTGTTGTTGTCATCACTCTTTGTTAGAATCAGGTCTCTCTTGTAAACGAGTCCCTGAGGCTCAGAGGGATTAACCTTATGTATTTTTATTTATGTATTTTGGTTTCTTTCACATATTTATGAAATGGGTTTTTCTTTTCCCATTTCCTTCTAGGTTGGTTTTTAATATGTAAAATGAACAAACTATTTAAACTAAAAAAAATAAATAAACCTGTCTAAATAAAGGTTGAATGAAAAAAATATATATATGTCTGCCTATTAGTTCACCTGCAGATCATGACTGGCCTAATTTAGGCGGGTCACGTGACTCAACCGGATTCTTTGTTTACACTGAGTGTCTGCCGCATTTCACATTTACACACCAGGAAGATAAAAGTTCTGGATAAACTTATCATAGTTTGCAACAAGTTTAATACCATGAGAAAACTGTGTAGAAAGATAATTTAAGAGGGGGAAGGGAGGGGGATAAATCTTGGCACAGCTGAGAAAAATATTCCTTTGTTTAAGTTTGTGGTTTGGAGTTATCAGTGTGACTTCAGGTCACAGAGTGTTCTCACTTTTCCTTCACCACAGCTCTGGAGGAGCCAGACTCCAGTCTCTGATTGTTGTCCCAGTAATCAGAAGTGGGTGGGTTGAGTGAGCTCATGAATATGGAGGCACTCCCTCTCCAGTTGAACTTGCGCAGCCAGCCTGCAGCTGCCACACTCAGTGCGCTCTGCTCCGCCGCCGCATGGCTCCTGCGTAAAACTTTCTCCTGCAACAAGTGGAGGCTGACAAAGAGCTGCTCGGAGGAGGGGGGACCCCGTCCAGGAACATTCTGCTTCACCTGCTTGCCCCACACGTGCATGTTTAAAGCAGAGGAGCGCTCTGGTGCCGAGTGTCGGCCGGACTTTTAGTACAAACGAGGCAACAGCAGTCGCGAGGCGATGGTTTGGAGACGGCGCGCGGCGCTCGCTGCCCTTTTCCTCCTCTTCTGCGCGCATGCGAAGGTACGTGCACTCTGCTCACCTGCTGTTTGCGTGTCCCAGCTGACCGCGCTCACCTTCTCTTGTTTCCACTCCCCCCCTCGCAGGTGGACGGGTCGGGACAGTTCGAGCTGCAGGTCTTGTCCATGCGCAACGCCAACGGGGAGCTGCAGAGCGGCGCGTGCTGCGACGGCGCGCGGAGCGGCGCGGACAGAAAGTGCGCACGGGACGAGTGCGATACGTTTTTTAAAGTTTGCCTGAAGGAATACCAGTCCAGGGTGTCCGCCGCGGGGCCCTGCAGCTTCGGAATGGGATCTACGCCCGTGCTCGGGGGGAATACGTTTTCTTTCAGGAGCGCAGTCAGGAACGACAAGTCCAGGATAGTTCTGCCCTTCAGCTTTGCCTGGCCGGTGAGTGACGGGAGGCATCTCCAAAACTGAATAAAAGTCGAATACAAGCAGGTCTGTGTGCAGAGCACTTATGTGCAATCACTGCCAGTCAAGCAGAAGCGGACAGAGGAGAAAGTTTTGGTTCTTTCTGTAGAGAAAGCCCCCCCCTGGTTTCCTCATTAAATGCTCTGATTTCCCAGCTGCAGGTATTTTTCTCCTGTCAGGCGTAAGCCTGTCCATCAGGCTGCTGAAACTCCTGAAGTCAGCTCAGAGGAGTCCACAGCTGAACCTCTGGTTGGGGTTGTCTTTAGCTGTTGCTCAGTGCAGCAGCTCCAAAATGTCCAAAACGCTTCATTTCCTGGGTCTTTTTAGCATCAGCTCTCCTCCCTGGGGTTAAAGAAACAGCTGTGACATGCAGGGGTGTTGGGGTTTATTAAATGTGAGCTGATTTGCCGTGCTGCAGCTTGTTTCCATGTACAAAACGACCCAGGCCTGCGCAGACTGACTGGCCCCACAGCTTGGCCCACAAACTCCTCCACTGAGCCTGACGGCTGGAAGGCTGCTGGTATGTGTGTGTCCAATTACATCAAGGCTATTTTTACCCCCCCCAATCTTCATCTAAGTTCATTTTGTGATCCTGAGCATTGGTGCTTTTGTCTGTGAGAGACGTCTGAACATTTTATTTCTTTTGATTTGTGTTTTGACGATCTTTCAGTGGAAACTTGTTCTTTGTGGCTAAATCAGTTTGAGTGCAAAGTAGTTTACAATTATTTATCTGTGCTTCGCTTTAACCTGACCCTGTAAACATTATTTACTCCTACTTGAACGAACATTTCAGTTTTTCTTGCTCCAAATGATTAACAAGTTTGAAAACTCCTAATTTACAACCAAGTTGTGGGACTATAGAAGGATATTCTTGCCAGTAATACAATAATATCCTTTAGATCATAATGCATCAAACTCAAGGCCCGGGGGCCACATGTGGCCCTCGTTAACATCTTCTCGGTTCCCCAGAAACATAAAATACTTCTATCTCTTGAATTTCTTCAGTAATCTTTGATGATGGTGTCAAATGAGACCATGAGGAACCCGTGACCAAGAAAAGATGTTGGGCGTCTGATTTGAGTTCATGTAGATTCTGAGATTGGCCCTTAGTTTGAAAAAGGTTTTAATGCTGGCCCCCTTTTGTAAGTGAGTTTGACACCCCGGCTTCAGATGGTCTGGACTCGTAAGACTTTAGAAGAAAACCCCAAATTCCCCCCGTCCTTCACTTCAAGTGCTTTCCTTCAGTGCACATTAACAATCGTCAGGTTAGGTATGATATCACTCTTTGTCCTTTTCATCACTTGATTGGCTGCTGTGGACAGATGGCGGTGTGGTGCAACTGGGTTGTTGGGGACTCAGAGTTCATGGAGCCCCCCCTCCTCCTCCGTTTCCCTTCATCCTCTCTTGTGAGCGGCATGAAGTTGGCCTCTTGTCCAGGCTAAGAGCTTTGTTTAAGTCACGCTCTGTTGGACCCCAGGCATTTCATCGCTTTAACCTTGCCACCCACGGTAACCGCTGCACTTAATGAGGCTGCACACATGTCCTCGCATCAGGTAGAAGAGCCCAAGCGTCCTGCTGAACTGGGCCGTGTTGGCCTGAGCTTCTCTGAGCGGCGTTTTTGGGGAAACTTGGGGCTTTTATTCCACATTTGGAGCGAGGGCCCGGCTCCACTGACCCCCACGGCGTATCGAGCAGGGACAATGGCGTGGCCTCGGTGACTACAGTGAGGATTACGGAGCATAATGGAAGTGGAGCGGCGGTAAAGCCAGCGCAGGGCAAGCAACAGGAAGCGGTTGTCATCGACTCAGCAGTGATGAAGTTCTCAAGCAGGTCGTGACCTTTCCTCTTTGACCACCTCAGCGCATTCGCCCGCCTGGACGTGCGTCGAACCGTTCTCGTTTGTTCACGCTCGCCGTTGCAAATGGTTTTAAGAATCGGTCCCTTTCGTTTTGATTATTATTTTTTTCTTATCCGGCTCAATGGGACAACGCAGCTCTGCCGCCGTCCCTTGCGTCGGCGTGCCGTGTCTCCCAGACCTGGGGCGTGATAATAACCGTGTGATGGATTTTGTTGACGAGTCAGAGCAGTCTGGGAGAACCAATCAGGTGTGCAGAGAACAATAGTCTGCTCTGCCTGGAGGCGAACCGCTGCTGGCTGCTGTGGAAATAATGACATGTTTGTTTTATGTACTCGGCTCTGATGTGGCCGTTAAATGCACATCACTTAAATAAAAGAGAGAGGGAAAGAAATGTTTTCTCTGTGCACCTCACCCTGTCTTTTTTTTGATGCGTGGTTCATGCAGTTCAATGCTGGAGTGACGCTTCGCTGCTTCTCAGGCGTGTTTTCCAGCTGCACGGATGCATGGCGTGCACCTACAACACGTTTAATCGGGACAACCACCGTGTTGTCCTTTCCCTTAATGGTGACCGACCTTCACAACAGGCCCGTCGCTGCTTGTGTAGATAAATGCAACTTTCATTCCTCGTCCCCAGCTTTGTGTTTGGATCTGGTTCGGTTTTGGGAGGAACATGTTTGAGTTGGCAGGAGGTGAGATTCTTGCGTTGGGTGAGATGCTGGCTAATCCTCGGCTGACATAAAACTTTGCAGGGTCTTTTTAAGCTGTTGACTGTACAAACGTCTGACTCGTACGACGCATTCCTTCCACTCGGCGACTTCAAAGGGCGATGGCGGGAGATGATTTTCAATGATTTTACCGCGTAAACATTGAGATCCAGTTCCAGACACCGGTGACGTTTCTGCTAGTCTAATGGGATGTGTTTCGACCAGTGGTGGTTCTGTGGGGGGGGCTCTGAGTGGCAGCTGGAACTGTCAAATAATATCACAGTTTCCACCCTATTTGTAAACTGGTTAATATAATTTCTAACATCTGAACTGAACTTCAAGCTCTACCCTGACTCATCAGTTTTGAGTTCACCCTGAATTTCAACAAGTTTCAACTGGGCCAGGGGTCTGCAACCTTTACACAACCTTTACAATCAAAAGAGCCATTTCTGCCTCTTTGCACACTAAATAAAATATCTATGGAGCCGCAAAACCTCCTGAAACGGTGATGATCAACTGGTGGCTCATGGTCCACTTCAAACCTGTTGGAGAGGCTTTTTCTGCCTAGTAGGTGTGATATTATGAAACTAAAGTATCAATTTATTATTATTTATTGATATTTTTATATTTTAGGACAAAAAAAAGACTTGATTTCTGTAAAGAAGGATTTTTTTAACCAATTTTATAACAATTCAAACACAAGTATGCAAACGTATGTGAGGTAATTGTGGAAGCAATTCATAAAGTATCTGATTATGAAGTAACAAAGCATAAAGTTAAAAACTAGGCCAGTTTGTTGGAAACGTAATAAATTGAAAATAAATACTTCAATTTACCTTTTTTTTAATAGTTGTCAAGTTGACTCTATAAATTCTTCTCAGCAACTTGCCTTAAAGGCATTCCTCCCAAAACACTTGGTGGATTTGAGATACGGATCACTCACACCATAAGACTGGAAGTGAGCTAAAAGAAGTGGTTAACAAACTAAAAGCATGATGTAGTCAACAAGTTTTACTCCTTGTGTTAGTATCATTTACATGTTGGCAAAGGAAATGACCAGAAAACTAAACTAGTCATTTCTTGTTGGTGCAACGACCAGTAAACCAGTTTTATGTTAGTTTTGGTGAAAACTTAGGGCCCTGCAGAGGAACCAAAGAGCCGCAGGTTGCAGACCCCAGGACTGGACCGAGAAACTTCTTGACCTCCCGACTGTCGCCAACTCCTGGTGTTTTTCCTTGAAGCACAACTTTACCTCAACTCTGACAAACTTAAAGCAATACGTCACATTTATTTACCTCTTTTTTTTTTTTTTTCAAAGAACACCGACCAAGGTCGACCCTCAAACAGAACCAGGTTTTTTTTATATATTTTGGCCTGTCGGACACTTTGACACTGTTCCTCTTTTACTCGGGTTGCTTAAGCTCAAATTCCAACATTATTTTTTCATATAATTTGAATAATTTACATAAATCGACTAATATAGCTTGCATACATGGTCAAAATGTTAAGTGCAGTTGCTGGACCCTCGTTCTGTGGCCACCTCCACTTCTTTTCAACCTTTGGCTTCAGTTTGTTGTTCCATGAGACTTTGCTCTCTGTTTTTTGTCATAATTCCCAGTAATAGTACATCAGATGGCTCCATTTCACCGGAGAGCAGGAGGTGTGTGAGGAAAATCCCCCCCTGAGAGGATTCAGTAGTGTTCTTTGGCAAGTGAGTGCGATTTGAACTGGAAGGATCTTTATCGCCTGTGTTGGTTGTCTGTTGGACGGTGTCTGCTCGGCCAGGAAAGATAAGACATATGGCCACACTTACTGCACTTGGGTGTGTGTATGTGTGTGAGAGAGAAAGGGAGTGTGTTCTTTGTAGTTCAAAGAGAAGCAGTGAGTCAGCTGGGAGCCTGGGAAAAGTGAACCTGGCAGTGGCAAGACGAGCTGATAAGCGCCAAGGAGTTATGGGGTGTTGGTGAACGAGGAATCGGGCGATATCTCTCCGAGCGGTTTGTCAGAAATGGAACGTCCTATTTCTGCTGCAGCGGCCTTTCAGATAAGCCTTTAAGATATTATTATCTAAGGCTGTTGATTCCTGTTAGCTTATGTGATGTTGTTCAGTTCAGTGCATTAGTGGCGCTGCAGCAGCCTCCATGTCAAGGCAAGTCCCAACCATGCAAGAGATGGGTGTGTTTTTTGGAGAGTTGCCTGTCAGGTATTAAGATGTGAGCCGCCCTCGCAGCACGGGCACGGGAACACTCAGGTTGAACAGGAAGACATAATCGGTCAATTATCTTTCAGTGCACTGCAGCTCAACAGTTTAGCTTCATGTGAGACGTTTGTGTCCCAGCAGTCTTTGACGCAGCGTTTTATTCTGCAGCGGGTCAACCGGGTTTGTTGATGTTTCCAGTTGGCAGGGATCCATCGCTGTTCGTGGTGGAACCGCCGGTTTCAGAAAGGGTTTTCAACAAAGAGAAAACAAACTGTGCAGATTGGACGGATCACTGACAGGTTGCTCGTTGAAGTTGGGGTGGGGGGGGGGGGGATAAAAATTAATAAAAAGGGAGGAAGGAAAAAGGCCTCGTGAGGTCAGTTCCTGTTTTTGAGGATGAGGTCACGTCTTGTGCGTTGCAGTTCTCGCATGCGTGGGAGTTCTGATGATTAGTCATCGCTGACTTGGAGCGAGCTCAGAAGTCGCGTGTTTCAAAAGCTGTTTGTCATCGGTCATTCTACAAGGTGGGCGATCATGTAACCACAGGTGTGTGTGTGTGTGTTTGTCTGTTAGCAAAGCACCTCCAGAACCAGCGGACACGTTTCAATGAAACTCGAGCTAATCATTGAGTTGACCACTACAACTGGGAGCCAGTCCAATTCAAGATGGCCGCCACAGCTAAGTCATCTTTACAGATGTTGAGCTAAAACTTGTGGTTGTAGCTGAAAGTCATCCCCAAAACACTTTCAACACTAACATATGCAAAAAAAAAGAAAGTATTTAAATGTTGGCAGCAACCCTGTCTGTTAGCAAAATATCCCATGAGCTGGACGTATTTCAATGAAACTCTCAGAAAGTAAAGATTTGATGCATGTCTCTTTTTAACCAATTTAAAGTGGCCACCGCATCTGCTTGAACTTGACAAACACAAAAGTGTCTTCATATTTTTATAGACCCTACAATGTAGACCGATAGTACAGTCGTCCCTCCATACCCTCCAGTTTGGCGGAAAGCAGCATCCGGAAGCACTGTTGGCTTGTGGGTAGTGTAGTTCTTTTGACTGGTGTTACTGTGTAGGCTTATTGAAAGAAAACTACAAAATGGCAGCCCCTGTCCAAAGTATTTATTTTTTGTGAACTTTTTATCTCGTATCTTCCCAATCATGTAACATTAACGCTGACGATCGTTGGAAAAAACGCGAAGTAGCGAGGGACGACTGTAGCTGAGAGTCATCCCTATCATGTTCTTTGAGCACATTTGTAGCGAGCGATGGGCATTTCTTCCAAAAACGCTGCGTTCAAGGCTTGAAACATAATCCACTTATGGCTGAAATGCCAAAACACTGAAGTTTGCTTGCAGCTGTGTCAAGTGGACACGGGTGGTGGCGGTGAACCAAAGCATTAACCTGATGCTTCTTAATGCCTGCAGAGAAGCCTCTTAGTTCTTCCTGCTAGCATAACTAGCTGTAGGTGGAGGTGGCTTGGTAGGTAATTAAACATCACGTCACTCAGGCGACTGCAGCCAGTTGTGCATCAGGAGAAACTGTAAAACTCCCGATTGCAGTGAAATCCTGGCAGTTGATCAGACAAATGTCTCCTGGTAAGATGGAAAGTTGAATGCCTGAGAAAACAAGATGAAGCAAAAGAGAAAAAAAAAAGGGTTTCAGGAGTGAGTCACGGCTCTTTCTTTCTTTGGGAAAGGGAGCAGGGGGTTTTCCTCGGAGCAGGTTTGTTTACCATGAAGTCATCGCCGCAAAGAGGTTTAGTGGCACGGCTAAATTTTTTAAATGCCTCCGCGCTGCACGTCTAGGAGCAAAACGGGTGACGTTTCTAGTGGATGCTCGAAGGGGATTGCACTTTAACTTGATGCACTCTTGCAGGTGTCCGTTGTCTCTCGACTGCGTTGCAGGGCAGAGTAAGCCGATATCGGTGTGATCACTACCGACCCCGAAGCAGACAAAGCGTTTTTGGGGGGGGCAGTGCCGAAAAGACAGGCTCTCGGCTCCGTCTGCTACATTCACTTCCGTTTTTGTGTTCAGGCACCCTCGGTCGTGTCCTTTAATCACTTCTCGTCACAAGTTCATAGATTTGCATAGGATTGACCAGAACGGAGCGTTGTTCTTGCCCAACGCTGGAAATCATCTGCTCAACTTCCCTCGCCACAGTTTTATAAACATGTGGAAAAACTGTTCCCGAAAGGTTGCAGCGGTTAATATGAAGACAGGAGTTTGGCTTCGCAGGGTGAAGGATCTGTTTCTGTGTAGCTGCAGTTGTTTTGGCGGGTTCAAGTCTTTGGTGGAAGGTCAGCTGTTACGTTTTGGGGCAGTTCAGGCATCTGGTCACAACTTTGTTTCTAATCGTGGAAAGACCTCTGAACCGTTTCACACTTAAGTCTTTTCATATTTAACTTAATCAAAGTTTGAGTGTTTGTCATGAAACGTCGCAGGCGACGCTAATTATTACAGCAGGACAACAAACTGTTTTAAAAGAGGAGAAAGCACCTTAACGACTGCTGATCTCAACTGCTTGTTTCATCTTCCGGTTGGTTTTAGTCACCTGAAGTCCACTAAAAACCCTCTAATGGGGCAGCTGAGTGGTTAGTCTTCCAGTGCAAGAGTTGGGGGTTTGATTCCACCTGCAGTCACATGCCAAAGTATCCCTGGGCAAGACTCTGAACCCCTCATTGCCTCCGATGTGTGTCCCATCAGTGTATGAATGTGATGAAGCTCTGATTCTTCTCTGCAGAGATCTAGTAGAGCGCTGTATGAATAAACGAGGCACCGATTGTTGTAAAGAGCTTTGAGTGTCTTCATAAGATGGAAAGGTGCTACAGTCAAACAGGCTGCTGCTAATTCTTCTAGTCCTTGATCAGTTTATTCCTTTCTTTTCTCTGGTTTGGATCAACGTGGAGGAAGGATGAGAGTTTTTCACCAGTAAAGCTGAGCTCACCATTGACCATCGTTTCCACTTTATCCTTTCAAAATAAAACAGTGATGGCAAAAACGAATGCTGGGGGTGCTGCATCACTCCCAGATGTCGGCGTATTAAAAATAAATTGTAACATCCCTAATTCTTTGGTACTTAATAGGACTTCACTGATTCTGGGCTAATAAGCCAAATACTGGACCTTTTATTTAATGTGTGCTACTTTTAGGGGAGCGTGTGAACCTCTTGTACGTGTTTTATGTTGATCTCAATCTTCGTAAATGTTCTTTTGTAAAGCTTTGACGCAACGATAAGGGACTAACGTGTCTCCCGTTTGTCCCTCAGAGGTCCTACACTTTGATCGTGGAGGCCTGGGACTTCAACAATGAAACGAGTGGTGAGTATATTTTCACCGTCCGGCGTCTCAGTCCTCTCTTTACTGTCTCTTTCTCTTCCTCCAAGCGACACCAGGGAGACATTAAGCTGAAGGTCAGGAAAGGAAGTTTTCCTCCCTGAAGCCCCTGTGTCCTCCCCCTTTCAGGTCCGTGGGGTTGCTGTGTGTTTCTATTTAAAGTTTGCTGACAGGTTGCTGTCAGAGCAGAGGGTTTCTTGTTTAGTCTTTGGGAAGCAAGAGAGGAGACAGAGGTAGAGGGAAGGAGTCTTGCAGCCCTGACCTATAAAAACTGATTTTAGTCGGGAGGTGCTGCCGGTCTGGGTCTCACCTCTTTCCATGAGGTGTGAAATGTGGAGCCTGGCGCCCCGCAGGTGTCCGAGGCCATCTCGTAGATCAAGCTCCCTCACGGCACAAGTGAGCTCGGAGCATCTGCAGCGGAGAACTCTGTGAACTACTCTTGGAAGAACGCCGCGGTAACGTGGGGCTGAAGCTGAAATCTTAGTTCTGGCTGCAGTCGGGTTTCCTGCTGGTTGGTGGTCAGCGCGGAGACAGCGTGGAGATCCCAGATGAGGGCAGGGCTTCGTCCCAACGCCGCTTTATGTCTGTTGGAGCACCACGAGGCTTCGGTCGGTTCTGCTGTATTTGCCGCTCCTCGGAGAACTATTAGGACCCTGGTGCGAAAGCCCCCTCAGAATGTACGCTCGGCGTTGTTAGAACCTCTCTGTGCTCCAACGTCCCTGAGCTTCATGTGCTGTAACGCCACTTTCAATGGAGTCGTAATGAAAACGAAACAATCTTGTGAAAAGTTATTCGTTTTCCTTTAAATTCCCACTCCAGAACTTTAGAGAAGTTTCTTTTTGGTGGCTTATAGCAGCAGTTCTGAGATGTTTTGTCTCTGGAACCTGAAACAATGCAAGAGGCTTGTGAGTCCATCTGTTGCCAATTTAAAAACACAAACCGTTTTTTGAATAACTCGTCACTTAAGTTTTTAATCTTAGCAACTATGATGGTGAAAATGTGCCGAAAGCAATCGTTTTTAAATGTCAGTTGATATCTGGAGATTATCTACATTACAGTGGGTCCCAACTCTGGTCCTTGAGGAACACCATCCTGCATGTTTTTAGTTGTTCCCCTGCTCCAACGCACCTGATTCAGTGATTGAATTACTTCATCAGGATTTGCAGAAGCCTGTTAATCACCCATTCATTCAAATCAGGTGTGTCAAAGCAGGGAAACGACTAAAACATGCTGGATGGTGTTCCTCAAGGATCAAGGTTGGGAACCACTATTTTTTTTTATTATATAATTTTATTTTCACTAGTTCTCAATTTGTATGCATCCTTTATGATCGTCTTATTGTTGTCCACTCTTATCACCCTGTTAAAATCAGGTCTGTCTTGTAAACGGCTCAAAGGGATTAATGCGTATAAATAATGAATGAATGAAATCTACAAACCCCAAATTGGTGTTTTATGGCCCATAACGGGGTCATGACCTCAGCTTTAGGACGTTTTGTTGTGATTGAGACTCAGCTCAGGCGTTTGTAGCGTTGGTCTGATTGATGCGAAGCTCCAGGTCGGGCAGCAGGTCGCACGGCTCTGCTACTCCTCGCACCGCGGGCCGGCAGTCGGTAGAGAAATGCCACACGGCCGAGCGCTGGATCCCAAACTGCTGCGAAATGTTGCCGGGCCCTGCGATGTCAGAGCACAGCCACGACCCACAGCCCGCATACACACAGAGCAGAACGCTGTAAATAAATAACAGCACCCCCCCACCACCACCACCACCACCACCTCTGCTCGGCGTTGCATCATACTGCACAGAGGAGCGACTCGCCTCGCGGTCAGCCACCTCTGCTCGTGCGAGCCTCAGTAAATAACGACTGACGGGTTTTTCATTCTCTCCCAGGTGAAAGATTTACACATCAGGTAGCGAGCGCTGCTAATGAGCGGGGGCTTGTCGGGGAGACGGCGCTCGCTGCGCCTGGAGTTTGGGCTCAGTGTTTGCTCTCTCTGACGTCGCTTTAACCTCCATGTTTGACTAGAAAACATGTTCTGGGTCTAAGTCTGTGTTGACTTTGCCTTATTATTATTTTTATTATTTTAATTACAACCCATGTGCTTTCTTTGCTTTAGATGTCACATGTAGAGCGATGCGTCTAAATTGTCAAATACGTTTTAACCGTAGAGACAAAAAAAAAAAAAAACACAAAGTTTGGAGAAAGAAGTCCCAGCGCTGCTCTGGCGGGCCTCCCAGCAGTGACGGAGGCAGTGGTGTCCTCGCACTGTAATTTATGGCGACTGCGGTTCTGTCCTCGCCTGAGCAGATCCAGAGAGCAGCATCGGAGACCCGTATTATCCTGGAGCTGAAAAGCTTCGGATCAGAAACCAACCGGGGTGAGCTGGTTAGGGAGCGTGAGAAAAAAAGCAGTTAAAGTGCTCATTAAAGGCATCCTTTTCCATTTTTTCTGTTTCCTCCTTCTCCTTTCTGGCGCACATCGTTTCCTTAATTATATGTAATCTCTGTTATCTCAGAGATCTTCAGCAATTTGTGTGAGAATATTGTGAGGCAGTTTGGGGTTCTCGGCACCTGAAGGCACGATGCTTCGCTCCAGCGCCAGCTTATCTGAGCGAGGCGAGTTTGAAACGTTCCCTGTTTGTTTTAGGCGCTGATGGGAAGCTGATAGAGAAGTCCTCTCACTCGGGCATGATCAACCCCAGCCCACACTGGCAGAAGCTGAGCTGCAACGGCCACGTCGCCCAGTTCGAGTACCAGATCCGGGTCACCTGCGACGAGCACTACTACGGCTTCGGCTGCAACAAGTTCTGTCGGCCCCGGGATGAGTTCTTTGGGCATTACACGTGCGACTACAACGGAAACAAAACCTGCCTGGAGGGCTGGTCTGGACCTGACTGCAACACAGGTGAGCCCTGCTGGAGTGGAGGGCGTCAACGGGTGGACAGTCTGATGAGGAGCGGACTTGAAACTGCTTCAACTTTAGCTCTCACGGCATCTTGTGCAACTCCCTTTTTAAAGTAAAAAAATCATATCTTTGGCGTTTTCTGGGAAGTTTATGAGCAGGCAATATCTTACCTGTCATAGATGACTCTTTGACTTAATGATGAGGTAATGGCTAGTCTGAGCAGGACCCTACTCCCCATGTCCTTGTTGGATTATCTCTTCAACTGAAACCTTTTAATCAAAAATTGGTCCAAATTAGATGAAGAGAAACGACACAAACGTGCAGGATGGTGGCTCTCGAGGACCAGGGTTGACTGATGGGAACATAAATGATTTTATTTTATTTATTTTGCATAAACTACTCTGAAATTCTTGACACTGGAACGACTTGAAGGCTGCTGCGATCCTCGTTGCTGTTGGTCCCGCTCGCACTAGCTGTTAGCTCGTGAACAGAATTAAACTATTTACGCAAACTGAGGTCATTCAAAGAGTTATCTACAGCAGGTAAGATAGTTGTTCATAAAATTCCCACTGAATCCCTCTTTAAATGGTCTGTTGTTTTTTTAGGCAACAAGAAATCAATTAGCCCGAGCAGAAATTAGTTTTTTTCTTAGGAATGTTGATTTTGGGCAGCCATGCCTCTCAGCAGCTGCCTTTGTTTGTGCAGGCAGAAATGCCAAAGAACACTAAATATATTTACTGCTGTAATTACTATGTGCACGCTAAATCTGAATCTGGTTACTCCGCAGTAACGGAGATCTTCTTCTTCTTCTTCTAGCTATTTGTCGACAAGGCTGCAACGCTGAACACGGGTCGTGTAAAGAGCCGGGTGGATGCAAGTAAGTGTCCGAGGCCGCTCCGATTGATTCCTTCAACTATCAGCTGTTTTATAATAAAGTTTTAGTCCATCGTGGTTTGTTGAAGTGCTTTAGGTGTGTGGTGATTGTGTAGAAGCAGCAGAGTTCCCTGTACACGTTGGGTTTCCTGTCCGAGTCGATTGTAAATGTCCTCCGGAGCTTCGGACCAGCGCTGCCTCAGGAGCCTCTAATGTGGCGGGCGCCATCGGGCGACTTGTGCATCGTTCTGACGAGCCCTTTAAGCGTATTGTTTGTGCAGCCAATGGCTTCTCCAGTGATGTTTCTGCACACAGCCGGAGGAAAAACTCAGTGCAGATGGATATCAGAGCTCCAGCGTCGTGTGTCTTTAAAAGTAGTTCCTCCTCCTCCTCCTCCTGGAGGAGGCTCCCTGCTTCGTCCAACTCTTCCCACAGTTTCAGGCTGTGGGTGCTTTCTTAGTTGTCTGATTTGGCTGCAAATCAAGTGCAGGGACGATCATGTTCTTTTTGAAACGGCAGCTTTGTTGTTGTTCCTCGAGCTTTTGACTTGGCGTTTCTTGTAAGAGCTTGTGTGGCCACCGGTGGAACAAGAGGCTGAATGGCTGCAGTCTCCCAACAGGTGTGGTTATATTTAAAGCTCAGTTCAGCCTCTCCACACAAGCTCTTCTGCTATTGTTGTCCGTGGGCCGTTTCCCACCGTCGGGCTGCTGCAGCGCGTGAACAACAGCTGTACATAGCAACACCGGCTTCAGGCGAGGGCAGCCTCCCAGTTACTGACTCAGTGTCTGAGTGACGCTCCGCTGCGTCTCCGTCTTGTTTTCACTGGGCCACTCAGCTCAAATCGTTACTAACGGAGTAAAAACAATCCACGTAGAAAACGGCTGTTTTGACAGGAAATCAAAAGGATTTTACAAAAGCCAAATTGCACAGATTTATTTATTTGTATACATAATATAATGCAAAAAATAATAAAACCCCTAATAATCACAAGCTGCTGACAGAGTTAGCATAGATGCTAACTTAATATTGATAAGATAAAGCCTTTAGCCTCATGTTTAAGTTAATTCTAAGGATATATTTAATTATTTACGAACATGTTTTTCATGGTTCGTCAAAGAAAATGTGGAAAAACTTGTAAAAACACGCTTGTTTCCACTACAGGAAGTTATGGGAACTCTACTGGGACAACTGGCACTGCATCGCACAGTGACCGTTGGGAAACAGATTCCAAATCTTTCGTTTCTCCGATGCGATTATCGCGCATACGTAAAGTCTCCCCTGGCTACAGTCAGCGCGAGATGTAAACGTAAATGTTTTATGTCTAAAATTCTTTGTTGCACAAGTGTCAGAGTCATTTTTTCTGGACCCAAGCTTGGGTATATGGGGAGGGGTAAAGAACTGAACAAAAAAGTTGATTTCTGGTGGTTTTTGTAGACCTTTTGTCTCTCATCATGATGTTCCTCTCACAATCAGCATTCATTATGATTATCTCCTCCAGGCTGTGGGTCCGGCTCCTTTCGGAGCAGGGTCTGCCACATGGTTCTCCTTCTTCATTTTGCTGTTTCGCGTATCGTCTGTTGTGAGATGGAGTGTCTTCATATTCTGCTGGATCATATCCATCCGCCTCTTCTTCAGCTGTCCCCTGCCTAATAGCCTTTGTACCTTGTTGTCATCTTCCATTCGCTGCACACGTCTATACCATCTCATTCTTGATTCCTGTATCTTCTGTGTTGCATGCCACGCCAAGTATTTTTGTGATATCATTTCCTTGACGGAAATTCCAAGAATCTCATGTAGCATCTGAATTTCTATTCTTTCCAGGAGTTCCTCTTTGTTTATCTTTAATGTTCATACCTCAGCTCTGCAAAGCAAGACTGGGTGCATCATCTTCTATACTTTCTCTTTAATATGAATCAGCATATTTTTGACACAAAGCAATCCTGTCAACTCCTTCTATTTTGGCCGCACGGCACCAATTCTGCAATTTGACGTCGTCTTCACAGCTTCCTTTGGCATTTATCACCGACACTAGATACTTGAACGTTTCGTTTCGATTGGCTTCTGTGCATCATCTCTTATTTTCAATTGTTACGGTCTCGATAGCTTTTGAGCAGACCATGGTCTCTGTTTTTGCTGCGCTTATTTTCAGACCTTTTACTCAAGTGCCTGCTGCCACCATCTGACACTTATCTTGGAGATTAACTTCAGAATCTCCAGCCCCAACTAGGTCATTTGTATACAACACATCCCATGGCACTTCTCTCCTAATAGTCTCAGTAACTGCGTCCATCACAACAATAAACAGTGGGCTGAGACATGAACCCTGATGAACGCCAACTTTAATCTCAAATTTATTATGACTATGCACATAGCCAAACGTTCAAATTTGGCCATTTTCAATTTTTATCAATTTATAGCCACTTTTATGACATCCAACAGCTACTCTTCATACAGAGGAGTTGAAAACACTGTCCCCAGTAGACATACTGTGACTCAGCAGTGTGTATTTGCGCCACCTCTCACACAGACAATTGGCACTTAAAAAATACTTCTTTAATCACAGACTGGTTATTTAAGGACTGTGTTTATTTTTACTGTCTGTTCATTTCTGAGGCTAATCGGCGCGCCGCTTCTTCAGAGGGATTTCCTGTCGCTCGGCTCCACAGCTGGGACCGTATCACCGCTTTGCTACCTCCGACCGAAGGACTGATCAGTCATTCTGCACTGTTGGTGTAGCTACGTAGCAGAGGATGAAAAGGGGCAGATTTATCAGCGTGGTTTATAGACACGAACATTTGAGTGGTCAGCGGACTTTTTAGCCCGACTGTTCTGACTCCTGGGAACCAGGATGAGCAGCAGTCAAACAGCTGAGACGGCTCTGCAGAGACGTCAGCACTGCCAAGCCACAGGAACTGTGTTGTTAAAGGGAGCGTCTGGTCGCATGCTAATGTTAGCCACGCTAAAGATCCCATTGGAGCTGTAATTTAGTGTTTTGGGGCTTTTTTTTTTTCTGTTTGAAATGCTAAATACTCGTGTCCTTGTGCCCAAGCATTGTTAAAAAGCTCTTGCATAAACGCACTGCTGCTTAAAATTCATTTGTGGTCTTTAAAAGATTCGGCCCAGCTGTGTGAACGAGAATACTGCCTCTTTGTTTTGTTTGTGCAGCTCCGGGCTGAGTGTGTTCTGCAGTTCATTAGGTTCAGATTATTGCCGTATCAGTCCAGATAAATCTGAAAACAAGTGCAAGATTAAGATATTAGGATTTTCAGATGCCATAAGGTGGATTATTCAGCCTCACTGTAAAAAGTTAAAAAGCCTGCATGTTCTATTATGAATAAAACATGGGTTTATGAGATTTGCAAATGATTGCATTCTCTGTTTACATTTTACCCAACTTTTGTAGGACTTGGGTTTGCGACTGTTGGTGATTTCCCTGAATGTTCTGCATGCACGTTGGAAGTTTTGTGTTCTTTCTGTTTGACTGCACGGCTTATTGTGTGTGTGTGTGTGTGTTCCAGCTGTCTGTACGGCTGGCAGGGCCAGTACTGCGACAAGTGCATCCCCCACCCCGGCTGCGTTCATGGCACCTGCATAGAGCCGTGGCAGTGCCTGTGCGAGACCAACTGGGGGGGCCATCTTTGCAATAAAGGTTCATTTTACCTTCACTGCCTTCAGCTGCACTCGCACTGGGAGCGACCTGTGCTGTGTACAAACAAACTGAAGGTTTTATTCTGCTTTTCCAGATCTGAACTACTGTGGCACTCACCAGCCATGCCTGAATGGAGGGACATGCATCAACACAGGACCTGACAAGTATCAGTGTATCTGTGCTGAGGGTTACTCTGGAACCACCTGTCAGAGAGGTGAGTCTGACGGACGTTACTAATGAAACTCTTTAAATCCAAACCTTTCTGTGTTGGTTTATCAACTCAAGGAGTCTGTTTATTCTACCTTTTTACATACAGTAGCCCCTCACTTATTGTGGGGTTATGTTCCAGACACCCCCACGATGGGTGAAAATCCGTGAAGTAGGGACATTATATTTATTTTAGTTATTGTATATATTTTAAGGCTTTATAAACCCTTCCCACTGTCTTGCGATGTTCTTAATAATGTTCTAAACTCTCTAAAAGAGCACAGCGAAAGGACGCAGACATACTGATGCTATGGTTACTGAGCCAATCCAGGGGGCGGACTGGCCATCGGGAGCACCAGGACATTTCCTGGTGGCCTGGCCCGCTTAGTGATCACCAAGGGAGACTAAAAGCTTGGTTTGGGTCGCACTGAATTCTTGAAAAAAACAAAAACAACCCATGACGCTCACTTTGGTATCCGGCTCACTGAAGCGATGGGGAAAGACAAACCCCACTCCTGGGTCGCCATGGCGATCTCTGAGCGGCCAGGCCACCGGGAAATGATGTGTACAATCTTACGTTGAAAACCCGTGAAAGAGCGAGTTTGCGAAAGCCTTACCTGATGCTCAACTGGCTCCTCGCGATGTGGAGGAGCAGCGGTTCTACTCCGAGTCTCTCCTGATAACTGAACCTTTCACCCTATCTCTAAGGGAGAGTCCAGCTACCCTGCGGAGGAAACTCATTTCAACCGCCTGTATCCACGATCTCATTCTGTCGGTCACTACCCAGAGCTCGTAACCATAGGTGAGGGTGGGGAACGTAGACTGACCGGTAAACAGAGAGCTTTGCCTTACAGCTCAACTCCCTCTTCACCACAACGGACCGGTACAGCGTAATACTGCAGATGCTCCATTCTTCCCTCGCTCGTGAACAACGCGGCGTGCACTCACTGGTCATCGTTTACAACATAACTGATGCATCAGCCTGCAGCACATTTTGTCATTTGGACAAAAATCTTTCCAGAGTGGAAATTGTCAAAGTCGTGCAAGAGGCGCATCGTCGCAGAGGAGCTGGGGAAGGTGTTTGTGATACCACATGTACATCGAACACTGCACATGCCAAGGACCCCAGCTACTGCAGCTACAGTAAAAGAGACTCAGGAGAGGACCACACCCAGTGCGCCGATGTGTGAGGTAAGTGTCTATGTAAGAGCATGTTGTGTTTGCCTTGGGACGAGCAAAAACAGTAATGATCATCTTCTCTCTAGGTTGCTGCTGGGGGGAAACCGAAGAGGTGCCAGATGTGAGTCATGTGATGATGTCAAGACGAGGGTGACGTGTGCTAAATTCATGTGCAAAACACATGCTGTGATGACATGTCCTTCATGTGCTGTGTAGGTGACAAACATGCGCATCTTGTTCGTTTGTGTAAATGTTGCTTAGTGTTTCCTGATGCATGCTCAATAATCCAGGTAGAAAAATCCAACAAGGCTAACTCGGGTTATCTGGACGGCTTGAGGATCTGACTTAACCTTGTTGGATTGCATCGTGTTTGTTATCACAACATGATGACGTATCGCTTGTGGACTGTGGAGACACACACATGCACTGCGTTCATGTTGCTAAGCCCTTATTTTGTCATTTTGTTCACTTCTGGTTTAAAAGCAGTGATTTGAATAAAGTTTATTTTCAACACAAATCCTCACGACTCATTTGCCTTGATTTTAAATCAACGGGTCAAACTGAACCCGAACCAAACGGGCGTCTCTCAAGTACATGTATAAACATCACTCACTGAAAAGAAAAGAAAAATCTATTTCATGTGTAACAATTGTCATTTTCTGAGAGGTTTTTTTTCCATTGGATATAAAAACATGTTTGTTTTTTATTTATCCTTATTGATCCTTTACATTGTTGCGCTAAATATCGATTTAAATGGTTAATAATCAGAAACAAAAATGGTTTGGGGGATTTTTGTGGGGGTTCTTCTGACCCTATTGTGTGATTAAACATGCCCTGGGTCAAACTGACCAGGAACATCGTGGCTGCAAGGAACACAACAGGAAGGTTGATATTTAAATTTTTATGGTTTGACAACATCTACAACTTTTCTCAACAGAAGATGGCCTTCGTTTAAAATTCTGTCTTGGAAGTCCATGAGGGATTTGCATTCCTCCAATAATTAAAGGTCTTTTCCAACTCTGCTGCAATTAGTAGGAAAGTTCTGGGCTCGGTGAGCTCGCAGACTAAAGGTCAGAGGTGACTTGAGTTTGTAATCAGAGGAGGTGGTAACTCGCAATAATCTGTTTCCACTTGAGTGTAAGTTGCACCCCCCCACAAGTCAGGTAATCCACCAGTTTGATCTTCAGCAGCCGGCCATGTTTGGGTTTTTTGTTCCTTTATGAGCCAGATGGGTGTGATGCCAACGTTCAGCTGCTAACACTTAACCACGGAGACGACGGCTTCTTCCACATTAAAGCTGAACCTTGCGAGGTGCTGACAGCTTAACTGCAAGGATGTCAGGAAGCCGTGCTCCTTTTGTAACAGGAGGTCTGTTGACCAAGAGAGGGGGTACATCAGGCGGCTTCAAGCTGCGGCGCATACCAGAACCATCCACCGATCACCCTTAATTGCCTGATTATTCCTTGAGTGAATCATTCATTTCTGATTCATTTGGGACCTACTCATCCTTAAAGAGCCCGCAGGACCTAGGCTGCCCCTCTTCCCGCCGCTCTCTCATCATGCGCCGCCTTTCAGAAGAATGGCGGGGAGTCGAAGGGGGTTGAGCCACGGTGCATTGCGCAGGTCAACACAGCATGAAAGATGATTTCCTGGTGGTGCGCTCTGTCGAGGCGGGTAATGAGAGCGGGACAGTCTTTATTTGTTTTAAATGGAGGGCTGTCGGAGCAGGGAGGATGGGTTGTCTGTGGGTGAGGAAAGGAGTCAACCCTGGATGTGTGATTGTAGCAGAGTGAGCCTTTCCAGGATTAAAAGAACCATTGGATTTAAATGTTCATTGACCCAATTTAACGTACTCCGTAATTTTCCCTTTAGCCGAACACGCCTGTCTCTCCAATCCGTGCTCTAATGGTGGGAGCTGCTCAGAAACCAGTCAAGGTTACGAGTGTCAGTGTGCGCCGGGATGGAGCGGACCCTCCTGCACTACCAGTAAGAACGCACAGAATCTAACCGACTGTTGGCAAATTATACAAAAGTTAGCTCTGGACATCCATCACAACACATACTTCATGCACGTATATTTCATGCAACATCATGAGGGGATCACGTTGACTGTAAGATCTTAGTTCAAAGCTTCATGGAAGGCGGCACACGACAATACGTCCTACAAGGAACGCTAGGCGTCTAATGATTAATCGGATCTCTCGTCCTCTTGTATAGACATTGACGACTGCTCTTCGAACCCCTGCAACCACGGGGGTACATGCCAGGACCTGGTGAACGGCTACAAGTGTCACTGTCCCTCCCAGTGGATGGGGAAGACGTGTCTGATAGGTGAGGTACCGATTCCCCCCCCCACAGATCTCCAGCTGCCTGTGAGAACGCCTCTAACCTCGTCTCTTCCACTTCTAGACGCCAACGAATGCGACAGCAAGCCCTGCGTCAACGCCAACTCCTGCCGCAACCTGATTGGCGGATACTTCTGCGAGTGCCTCCCTGGTTGGTCGGGGCAGAACTGTGAGATCAGTGAGTTGAAAGCTGCAGCTGTGGAGCAGGACACATGTCCAGTTCCTGGGCCTTTTTTTTATTATTTCCATT
This sequence comes from Hypsolebias martinsi, assembly GCA_031762355.1. Classification (NCBI taxonomy): domain Eukaryota; kingdom Metazoa; phylum Chordata; class Actinopteri; order Cyprinodontiformes; family Rivulidae; genus Hypsolebias; species Hypsolebias martinsi. The sequence continues at coordinate 36,219,077 of JARVGQ010000001.1, read as the reverse complement.
CAGTCAGTCCCATGTTGAATGTCAACCAGCCAGTTGTGCAGTCTTTCCCTGCAGTGTAAATTTGTCTGCTGTATAATTATAAGACCTAAGTGTGGCTGAGGCTGTGGTGATTAGAACAATCCTAGCTCCAGTTTCACTTGGCAGCAAACTGGATTGCTCAATACTCTGTGTTGCACTTATTTTGCTGCCGCATTATCCTGACTCTTACGCTGCATTCTCCAGCTCCCCAATAATGTTTTTAAAAGGCCCCAAGCAAGAAAAACACAAAGCACAGACTTGTTTTCAAAGACAGACCGTTTAGTCAAGCTGTTCAAAATTAATCTTTGGATTTTGTTGTTTTTTTTTTTCCTGTTCAGATATAAACGACTGCAAGGACCAGTGCCAGAATGGGGGGACTTGTAAGGTAAGGTTGATGGGTCAGAAACCATAGAGCTTTTCTCACTGCTTTGTTTGATTTATTGCGTCGCCTTTTTTTTTTTTTCCTTAATTCCACTCAACGCCAGAGACTTTTTTTTTTTTTTTTACAGAGGTTATATAAATAGCTGCTGTAAATGGTTCTCTCCAAACCAGCAGCTGAAATGTTGTGGAATTTCTCTGAAATCAAATCTGGTGAGGAGCGAGTTCATGGGGGTTTCTCAAGGAAGAAAACGCACGTTTCTCCGGCGCACGAGATTAAATTTCCATAAACGTTATTGTGTTGCCAGGGAAAATGTGTTGAAATAAACCCAGGGTTGTAATATTACCACCCACCCTCCCTCCTCCACCCTCTGTTGTCCTTAATTTGCTTCTCTGGTTTGACGGTTATTGTTTGGACTCCACCCATCCAAAACAGTAAATCAAAAACACATGAGTTGCATGAGGTTAAAGGGATAGTCTGGTCATTTCTGAATCCATGTTCTGTAAAATGGTTATCAGTAGCAACAAATCACCATGTGAGCTTTGCATTACCGGTAAGTCTGACAGACTCTTCCTCTCAACACGTAGCTGCAGAGCTTCAGACTTCAAAGGAGAGCACATCTCAAGGAACGTGTCCTGTGGTCCAAGTGCTTGACCATTTGGTTAAACTGCTGCCGTACACAGAAGTGGCGATATGTTCAGTTCAAATTTCACCGGACAAAGTAATGAGACGGGTTTCAGTTGGATGGGAATTCCTGACGTTCTAGTTTCTCAGTACACCCCTGGTTGGTACCTCATCAGTCGTAAGAGGACGGAGGTTGGAGAAAATGGAAAAAGTCTTCATCCAGGATAGGCTAACGCAAGGGTGTCCAATCCTAGTCCTCAAGTGCCACGAAGCATGAACAAAACATGTTTTACTTGTTTCCCTGCTCCAACGCGCCTGATCCAACGGTTAAATCACTTCAAGTTCAGCAGAAGCCCGTTAATCGCCCATTGATTCAAATCATGTATGTTGGAGAAAATATCTAAAACGTGCAGATAGTGGCCCACGAGGACTAGGATTGGACACCTCTGGGCTAACGGCTAGCCAAACAAGGGTCTGTTTATCGTTTTTCATGCTTTTAAAAAAAAAATGACTCGAAAAAATAGCATACTGGCGTGAAAGAATGCTACATTAGCTAAACCTTTACAGTTTTACATGGCACCGTTTTTTTTTTAGTGTGTTGCTGTTCGGTTGAGAAGAGCGTGTTTGTGTTACTACACAATTGCAAGTGTGTTGAACATAGACCATGTCCATGCCCTGAGGGCGCCGAATGCAAAGGTCTGACGGGAGTTGAGTAAACTTTTGGACTGACTTGACGTGTTCATGCAGCAACCTCTAAATCATCAGCATATAAAGGTGTGCGCTCACTGTAACGCAAATGTTGCTGGGTTGTGAAAACGGCAACAAACTAAACAAATGGTGTCCTTAAAAAAAAAAAAAAGTCCAGAGATTTAACATTAACGTAAAGTTCTTTAAGTTAATCGGTCTGCCGTCTTTGACAAAGACTTCTTTCATAAGCCTGGACAATAATTATATGAAGACTCTGCTCTAAGACCGATGCCACAGCTCATAAAGTACTCGTTAATGGCGGTGTTACTTCAATGACCAACCATGGAATGTCTCTTTCAGGACTTGGTAAATGGCTACCGCTGCACGTGTCTTCCTGGGTTTGCCGGCGAGCACTGCGAGAGGGACGTCGACGAATGCGCAAGCGCGCCGTGTTTGAACGGCGGCCGCTGTCAGGATGACGTGAACGGCTTCCAGTGCCTGTGTCTGACCGGCTTTTCAGGTCACCTCTGCCAGGTGAGACAGGACTTGATTAGGCACCGAATAAATCCTCCTCCCGCGAGTATGGTTGCTGTATCTTTGCGCATGTTGCAAACCTGTCCTGCCCCACCATATCAAATGGCTGTTGCACCCACAGTCCTCCGTTTTTAAAATGGAGCGCTTTGTTGAAGCTGCTCCTGGCTGCAGCGGGATACATTCCTCTGACTCAGAGGACGGCTCCTATGTCTTTTCCTCATTTCCCCCTTCCTCCTAACGCTGTGTGTATGTGTGTGTTGTTCTCTGGCATGGCCCGGATGGAGGATGCTGTGGGGTTTTGCTTTGTTTTCCGTCATAGAAACAATGTGGATCATCAAGTTTCACCTTTTTTTCTACTGAACACCTTTTCTCCCCTAGCTGGATATCGATTACTGCTCGCCCAACCCGTGCCAGAACAGAGCGCCCTGCTTCAACCTGGCCACAGACTACTACTGCGCCTGCCCAGAGGACTACGAGGGGAGAAACTGCTCCCACCTGAAAGACCACTGCCGCACCACCACATGTAAAGGTAAATCCTGTTTTGGCTTCACCCTGAAGCTTCTGAAGCCTGTTGGCGTGTTCCTGATGAAAACTTTGCCCACGTTTTCCCATGAGGGTTTGTAGTTTAAGGTTCTTGGCCAAGGCGAGCAGTGTTGATGAATGTGCCCCCCCACCACCACCACCACCACCACTGGACTTTTCCAATGATTCTCCGCTCCTCGAAATTAACTGAAAATCTGGCCAAGGCCCGATGGCTCCGTGTGTGTTCTTAGTCGTATCTTTGGTGGGCCACCTCTTCTTTTCCCCCTCGAGAAGCGCGCACGTATTTCTGTGTCTGTGCACACGTAATTGAGTGAGCGGACCAACCGCGGAGTCAGATGCCAGACAGAGAGATTCTCTCTGCTCTTGGCAAGAATTAGGCAATTACAGCGAAGCAGCTTCACCCGTTTGGCCTAACCTGATCAGACGGGGGGAAAGAAGGGGATTTCTCTGCACAGTGAGAAAGATCACTTGGAATTGGTTATGAAAGCATAGCAGCTTATCGCTGTTGCTTCTGTCAAAGCCCGCACACACATCCATCTGATCTGACCTGTAAAAAAATGACTTTTCTAAATCTTTTTTTTACCTTTCTGAACAGCAGGAATAAAGTAATTCAATGTACCGAAGCCCCCTTATCACTGTTGTCCAAACAAAATCTCGACCCATATCGAATTGTGCAGCTTTGAAATGAAACGCTCCAACAGGAATGGTGCGCTCTGACTTTTGGTAGCAGGACGCCACAGCAAAGACGAAATTTAAAACAAAATAAAACCTGGAAAATTAAGATCAATGGAAAGTTGACAAAACTTGAGAAAACCCATAGCTCAAACGTTTGCTTTTTAGTAGCAACATAATTCATATTGGTCGCAGAAAATTTAAAGCTTACACGTCCGAACTGGAAATTTAATATTTTTTACGGTTTTTACACAATTGCAGTTTAAGTTTTTATGATTTGGGGAGAATATTTTCACTGAATGCTCAACTGAGAATTGTCTGATTAACTGAGGCACAAATGCATCAAACTGTTTATTCTTAGTAGGACAGAGTGCACATTATATACAGAAACATTTATTTTGATCTAGATTCTTTTTACAATTAGTCCACGCCTGAAAATGGAGGCATCATTTGTCAAATTATTACATATTTATTGGGTCCCGCTCATGATTTATTTGGAAAATTTCTCCTCTCTTCTCACCATTTTGATTTAAAACACGTGTTTAATGAAACTGGTTTTATTAGTTTCTGTGGTTCTCCTCTCTGCAGTGATTGACAGCTGTACTGTCGCCGTGGCGTCCAACAGCACGCCGGGAGGAGAGCGCTACATTTCGTCAAATGTCTGCGGACCTCATGGCCGTTGTCGGAGCCAAGCCGGCGGCCAGTTCAGCTGCGAGTGCCAGGAGGGCTTCAGAGGCACCTACTGCCACGAGAGTACGGCCAAATCCACCTCACTCCCAAACCTGCGCTCGATGCGCCCGATGTTTCCCCGCAGGAGTATCGTTAACCTTGTCTCTCCTAAATTTCAGACATCAACGACTGCGAGAGCAACCCTTGCAGCAACGGAGGCACCTGCATCGATAAAGTCAGCGTGTACCAGTGCATCTGCGGCGACGGCTGGGAGGGGGACCACTGCGAGATCAGTGAGTGACGCCGCTCCCGTGACCTCAAAACAAGCCCACACTTCCCTCAAGTCGCTGTTCAACCCTTGTCTCAACATAAAACAAATGTTTATTTGATCACACGTTTGATACGCCGCCCTTCCAGTAAATCACTCTCCCATCTAATGTTTCCAGACATCGATGACTGCAGCATCAACCCCTGTCATAATGGAGGGACATGTCGAGACCTGGTGTCTGATTTCTTCTGCGAGTGCAAAAACGGCTGGAAGGGAAAAACCTGCCACTCACGTAAGAGATACCTCTTATTTTTTCCTGTTCGTTTTCTTTTCCACACCCATGTAGTCTGTTCGTGCAGGCTTGGGGTATGCGCTTATGGCTGTATTTAATTATCTACTACCTCAGAAACCCTAAGACTTTATTGTCCCGAATCCTTCACCCCCACTCAGGTGAAAGCCAATGTGACGAAGCCACATGCAACAACGGAGGCACCTGCCACGATGAGGGCGACACGTTTCAGTGCAAGTGTTCCCCGGGCTGGGAGGGTACGACATGTAATATAGGTGAGTCATGCTGCCGCTGCAGTTTCGATTTAATGTTTTACTTTTGCTCATTTAAACAGAAACTATTTTCTGAACAAGCTCCATCTTGTTGCGGATATTTACACGATCCACAAAGTCCATAAACGATTTTCATCCGCGGTTCTGTCGGCGCTCTCATGTCCCTTCCTTTTATTTTCTCTCCTCTGGAGTGCTGACAGATATCTGCCTAAAATCTCTGATTGCACCAACGGTGCTCATGTTTGTTTGTTTGTTTTCCTTTCGCAGCCAAAAACTCGAGCTGCCTTCCCAACCCGTGTGAGAATGGAGGTACCTGCGTGGTGAAGGGGGAGTCGTTCACCTGCGTCTGCAAGGAAGGCTGGGAGGGCACCACATGCACCCAGAGTAAGTTGAAATAACCAAGAAGGATGCTTAGTTTTATTTAACTATTATACATTTTATGTGCAGAGGGAGTTGAAACGCATTCTTTTGATTCATGTTAATTTTCTTTATTCTGAATAGTATTTTTGCACATTTGTATGTACACTTGTATGTACATACAGTACATGCATAAGTGCTATGTGTTGCCATCACTGTATGCTCCCAAACAATGATGAAATTAGTTCTCTGCATTTGCAGTTTGATATATTGGCAGCATGACGGCTCAGTGGTTAGCACTGTTGCCTCACAACTAGAAGGTCCTAGGTTCAACCCCCGGTTGGACCTGGGGTCTTTCTGTGTGGAGTTTGCATGCTCTTCTCGTGTTTGCGTGGGTTTCCTCCCACAGAGCAAAAACATGCATCTCAATGGGATTTGCCTGCTTAAATAAAGGTTACTAAATAAAATAAAGAGATGCACCCAGGTGGAGCAGTGGGCAGCTATGTAAGCACCCGGGTAGCAGTTGTCTTGCTCAGGGACAGCACGGGGCATAGCGAGGAGTTGTACTGCGACTTTCTGGTCCCTACCTCTACACCATCTCAGCTCCAACCGAGGGCAAAACATCCTATGAATCATGAAACCGATTTCAATGAAGTCTTTGAAAATAACTACTGAATGTAGATTTACATCGATTAGCTTCTGGAGCCAACCCAATTCTGGAAGGCCGCCACAGCTAATCGACCTTAAACTACAAGAGGATGGTTTTATCTCAGCAAATGTTACTGATATAGCGCTAAAATTTGGTGTGGTAGTAGCTGAAAGCCATTTCCAAATCATTCATTAATTGATTCAACCTTTATTTATACAGGTTAGTCTCAATGAGTCACGAGGACTCATTTTCAAGAGAGACCTGTTTTTATACCAAAAACAAACAAAAAAACAGATGAGGTACACACAACAATAAACAGTCATAAGCAGCATAAACAATGAAATGTAAATAAAAGTAGTGATATAAAATGACTGTCAACAATGGTGTACCACAAGGCTCAGTCTTAGGACGCACCCTTTTTACATTCTACATAAGTAATGTAGGTCAGTTCATTCCTGATGTATTCTTATATTTTTTATGCTGATGACATACAGTTGTTTGTCGAGCTAAATCAGTTGCTAAGGATTTCCAGCTTTTACAATCTGCATTCAGCGTCATCCAGGCAGATTTGTTCCGTCTCAAACTGGTGCTAAATGCTGATAAAACCAAAGGGATGTTGTTTTCAAACAGGAAGTTGGTACCAACAGTCCTTCCTCATCTGGTGTTCCTACTGAGTTTGTGGATTCTTACAAATACTTGGGTCTCTTGATCCGACGTATCGCATGAGATTGTGCACATTATCATTTTCACAGTTTGCCCCAAATAGCTATACAACATAAGATGTTTGTCTAAAGCGCAGGCATGGCGGGTGATATGCGTCACTTCAAAGAACGTCGGGCCTTTATGTTTGTCTTTTCCCTCTCTCTGTCCACGGCCGGTCATGAGAGGAGAAAACGATGGTGGAGGGAGAAAGAGGCCGGGGAAAGTGGAGACAGATGTTTCTCCCCACTCTTGTCGTTGCATTCCTGTCCAAACAGTGACATGTCTGCTTGTTCTACAGCCCTGCAATATTTCCCCTAACTTTCCTGGGACTCCAGCCCAGAACGCATGTTCTCCAAAACATGAATTCCTTTTGTAACGATTACATGTGAAGGAGAACTGGCAGGGGTGGGATTCTGGGTGTGGAGGTGGGGGGGGGGATGTGACACTAGCAATAATTAGGCAGGGAGTCTAGTTCTGAGCAGCTCATCATGCCTCTGCAAGCCACAAGCTCAGACGTGCTCTTTGCTGTCTTCTGCACCCAACGCTCCTACACAAGCGAGGAAGTAAAAACAAAACGCTCACTATTATTTTTTTTTTTTTTTTCTGACGCTTCCCTCCCCCCCTTCTGTTTTTTCTTCAGATACCAACGACTGCAGTCCCCACCCGTGGTAAGTGGAAGCCAAACATTTCCTGTAGATTTCAACAGATGTAAACAAGTTGCTCCTCACCTGCATGCTTTTCTCTCGGCTGAGAACCGGGCGAACACCCGCCCTTCTTTCATTCCTGGGACGCAATCGGCTAACCCTGTTTTTGTGAACTCCCACGTGCGGCTCCTATCCCAACAAACACTTTTCAGAGCTCTGTCTGAATTCCCAACACTCTTGCATCTTGTAATGATGTCTTTTGAGAAGCCGCTTCGGTGCCAGGGGACGTCATGTCTCTTTTTATTTCTGCAGCTACAACAGCGGGACCTGCGTTGACGGGGACAACTGGTACCGCTGCGAGTGCGCTCCAGGCTTCGCTGGTCCGGACTGTCGAATCAGTGAGTGTTACTCCACCTTCAGCTCCGCCTTGATGCCCGTTTCAGCCCAATGTCAGTCAGGCCAGAGACGATCAGTCACTTCTAAATGGAAAGTCTAGTCGGCCAATTATCTCTGAGCGTTGGGCTTCGAGCCAAGCTAGGCCATTTTGGTGTCACTCCACTGAGCCGTGCTGCTGTCCCTGGGGTAAACCAGCTTAGCAAGCCAGCAGCTAATCAGCCATGCTCTGACACTGATTACACCGATTGTTTTCTCTCTTAAAGGCTTTCAGATGGCCGCATTCTTTCCCATTGCAAACCCTTTGTTCTGCTAAGTCCAGCTCCTGCATACCTGCTAACGGTCCTGCCGACCTATGAAAGCTGCAAGGGGTGAAAAGCTGTCCAGGGTTGATTTAACGTTTGTTTTCCTTTTTGTGTATAGCACGGCTGAAATGACGCGCGATCTCCGTGGATGTAGCCACGGAATTAGATTTGTGTGCTGATTTGCTTAACCTAATATTTGAATTGTGTCTGGCTCTTTATTCCATAAACAAACATATATCTATTTTTTCCCTTTGCCCTGGCCCTTCTCTTGGACAGATATCAACGAGTGCCAGTCTTCTCCGTGCGCCTCGGGCTCCACCTGTGTGGACGAGATCAATGGATACCGTTGCCTGTGTCCAACGGACAGAACTGGACTCCACTGTCAAGAAGGTACGTCTCACAAAATAATGTGAATAAGCGCATTAAACATAATAGTTTCTAACATCAGCGTATCTCATTGCAGAGACAAGAAAGCATTGCTCTGTTAATGGACACGTGACCCTCGATGGAGCCACATGGGAGGAAGACTGCAACACTTGCCACTGCTCCAGTGGGAAAGTTGTGTGCACAAAGGTATGTCTGAGCAAACTGTGGCAGCAGTGGATCGAGTTCTGTTCACTGCTCAGCTGTGAGAGGCCTGATGCCTCTGTTTACCGATGAGGGAGGCTGCGGAGAAAGCGGTTACTGATTCAAGGGTTGCGCTCGTGGGTGTGACTTGTTCTCAGCTGTAGGTAGGGCCAAGTTGGACCACAACAACATTCTGTGTTCCAGGGTGGAGCTGGTTTGGGAGTGTCAAATTCTATATAGGGATGATACAGTTTGCTTTAAAAAGAAGCACAATGGCGCTATTATAAATTGGTGTCAGGCGCCAAATACAGAAACTCCCACAGTCGAACTGGATTAACTGAGAACGGTGTAATTTTTTTTGTACTGAAGCAACTTGAGGTAGCGTTATCGTGCTCATCTAACCACTAAGTGAAGACAAGCTCGTTCCTGGTACAGCTCATGGGGTTAAAGTAACCTGGAACTGTGGGATTTACTCCAGGCTGTTGTTTTCAGCTCAACCTGATGTTGCTTTTTGTATTTTACACCAAACAGAAGCTTGTTGCGTGTGCGGTTGTTGGCGCAAATCACATTCTGGAGTTTAATTAGCAACCAAACTGCCTCAGAAGCTATCAGCTGAATGTTAATGCTGTTTTAAATTGAAACCTTTATAATTATATCCAACAAAAAAGTTCAATCAGATCATCTGGATGTTTATTTTTTATTTTGTTGTGACGTTTCATCCTTAATCCAAAGGACTTCATCAGTCCGAGGAGCCACAGACAAACTCAAACTCACAAGCAGCCCATTCCCATAGTGGACCAACCAGTTTGCTGGTGATAAGATGGTTTCTGGGACCCACCCTCTCCCCCGTCGACGACTCCGAAGTGGTTCAAAACATCGAAGTTCATGCTCAATAATCCAGGTAGAAAATCCAACCAAGTTCAGTCAGGTCATCTGGACGGATGGTTTGTGGCTCCTCGGAATAATGAAGTCCTTTGGATGAAGGATGAATCATCTCAACAAAAGAAGAAAAAAAAACATCCAGATGACCTGACTGAACTTTGGATTTTTTTAAAACCTGGATTATTGCACATGAACTTTGATGTTTTGAACCACTTTGGTTATGGCTGCCTCAGAGGATTCAACAGGGGAGAGGGCGGGTCCCAGAAACCATCTTATCAATTGGTCCACTATGGGAGTGTGCTGCTTGTGCTCCTCAGACTGATGAAGTCCTTTGGATGAAGGATGAAACCTCTCTACAAAAACAAACAAGAAACCATCCAGATGACTCTGTTGGATTTTTTTTTTAACCTGGATTATTGAGCATGAACTTTGATCTTAATAATTATAGTCCCATGGTTCATCTTTAGGGGACAGTCTCCAAGTTGTATTTTATAGCTGGTTAAATAATTTTAGTCAACGACTGACTGACTTAACTATCAGTCCCTTTTTGATGCAACATGTCATTACAATATTGAATCAAAAAATTATCAATATGTGGTTTATCTTTGGGAGATGAGCAATGTTAAAGACGTATTTTAGCCCAAAGAATACTGACTGAGACTTACAGCAAACTGTCAATGCAATTTTTAATCAAAGCTTTGATTATCTTCAGGGGACAATTGATGTAAAACATATATTTTAGAGATTATTTTCGTAGCATATGAGAAAAAAAATAATCAAAGGCTGACTGTTCTTAACTTTGCTATCTGTTTCTGGTGCAAAGTTCTTTAAATCTTTTAATCAAAACTTTAATAAAAACTCCACTTTGATCTTCAGGCGTCTGTAAAGTGTGTTTTAGAAATTGACTTCATAGCTGCTGAGATGTTAATCCATATTTTACTTACTTTTAGCCTTGCCTATTTTTCTGTGAGGTTGATTAAATATCTAGATTTAAAACAAAACCCGCCGTGGTGTTTTTCTGTGCAGATGTGGTGTGGCCCCAGGTCGTGCAAACTTGGCGCCAAAGGCCGAGGCGGCTGTCCACCAGGCCAGAGCTGCATGCCTCTCAGGGAAGGCCACTGTTTTGTGAAGCCGTGCGTTGAGCTCGGAGAGTGTTGGCGCCCCAACTCTCCCCAGCCTCCCATCAAATGCCACCCCAGCTCCTCTTACCAGGACAGCAGCTGCGCCAACATCACCTTCACCCTAAAGAAGGAGACCATGCCTCAAGTGAGTTATCCAGGGAACAAGCTTTTAAGGTCTTTTTTTTTTTCTACAGTGTTAGTCATAAATTACTGGCGACAGCAAACTGTGAAAAATCAGGTTTTTAGGAGCTCCCACCTTCCCTTCAGGGCAAAACCAGACTCCTAAAGAATTCATTTATGTGTTCGTTTAGTTTGTATTTGGTTGTCTAAGTCCTCGCTCTGCTGTGATTTTCCAACGCCCATACGCACCTTAACCTGACTACACTATCAGATTAATTTAGGTATAAGCACTACAGCTAAATGAGATGCTTAGCAACTCTGTCACAAAACGTGTCAATCACTCACCAGTTGCGGAACAAGCATGCGAGCTGGTGGTCTTCAATCTAAATGAGGTGGACTTCAACCAGACATGATGTTGCTCATATGTCTTAACGTAATGCCTCGTCCCATCTCCATGCGCAGGGCTTGACTGTGGAAGGGGTCTGTAAGCAGCTGAGGCGTTTGCACGTAGTGAAGAATTTTTCCTTGGAGCATTCTGTGTCCATAACCTGTGACCCGTCGTTCTCGGCGAGTAACGAGATCCACGTCTGCATTGTGAGTACCTCCTCCCACTCTGTCTGCCATATGGTTGATGCATGCTCCGAGAGGTTCTCTTTGATTTACAGCCTGCAGCGTGCATTGCAGGCAGCCCGTAAAGATGCTTCAACAGGATTGGTTTTAAAATGGCTTGTTTTTGTGGAAGAGTTTAGGAGCAAGTTTCTCTTGTAGATGTGATTGTCAATTAAAATGGAATTTAAAACTTCACTTTCTTTGCTTCTAGTCTGCTGAAGATCATCGCTTGGACCGCAGCCCCGTTAAAGAGATCATAGATCGAATAATCGGCCTGGTTAGCAAACGGAACGGGAACAACACCATCATCGCTGCCATCGCAGAAGTCCGCGTGCCGAAGCCCAACAAAACTGGTACGAACCAAATCCTGTCCTTTTTCCCGGACTTCACAAAACCAAACTCTAAAGGGTTAACAACAATCAGTAACCTTATCAGCTGTGGCGGAGTTTGGAGAAAGAGGCAAAAGTCTTTGTCTAGGCTAGGCTAACGCACACGATTGTTTAGCTTGTCACCGTTTTCTCAGCCGAACGTCTGTACGTGTGATTTAAGCATAGACTGATGCTCGGTGGGCCTGAGTCCTGATCGAGGTTCAGCTCGTGGACGGTGCGAGGCCGGTAGTTCTTCTTCTTTCTGCCTTTCCCTCTTCAGGAGTCGCCACATTGAGTCATCCTCCTCCACCTCACTCTGTCCTCACTCCAACCACCTTCATGTCCTCTCTAACTGCATCCATATATCTCCTCTTTGTCTTTTTCCTGGCAGCTGCATTTCTAACATTCTT
>JARVGQ010000001.1:36081106-36093232 GCA_031762355.1 Hypsolebias martinsi | reverse complement strand
ACACTCTCTTCACCTCTACTACATTCTTTGCCAACTCCTCCTTCAGGACCACCCCTACTCCATTTCTCTTTCTGTCCCCACCATGGTAAAACAGTTTGAACCCTGCTCCAATGCTACGGGCCTTGCTGCCCTTCCACTTGGTCTCTTGGGCTCATAAAACATCTACCTTTCTTCTCTGCATCATGTCAAATTTTGGCACAAGCTCTTGAATTATATTAACAAATATTTAATAAACAAGCTGATGGGTTATCATGAAACTCTCACAGAACAATGCTAGAATGTCCATCTACAACTGAATATGTCTTTAGGTCGGTTCAAAAATGATTACCAAATATAAACAACGTCGGCAAAAACACAAATAACCATAACTCGGTCAGTTTAATTCGTATTAAGCTAAAATTTCTTGAGCTAGTGGATGAGATTCATCCCTAACATACAGGCTGGCAGAGCTGAAGACGAGATTATTCTATACTAGGTCTTTCAATTAGACTGAACTACTAACACTAAAGGCAGGTATCAAGTACCACTCTAAATGACTATACCTTTACGGGTTAGAGGCAAGTTGCAAAAAATGTTCATGTGGCGAAGTGATTAAAGTTTTTTTTATTATTATTGATTAGATCAGAGACTTCCATTCATCTGTCATTTCATTCTCTATTTAATCCGGAAGGTGGCGGTAGCGGGGACAGTTGTTTGCTAACCGCATCTAAAAAAACAAAAGAAGAAGAAAAAGAGGGCGGGGCTTTGCTCACGTGACTAAATGAGCCAAAGCTAGTCGGGCAACTGTTTGTTTACAGATGGATCGTAAATATAATATTTTTTGTGGCTAAAAAAAAAAAAAAGTTAATAAATGCAAAGTGCAGTTTTAGCATTATATAGGTTTAATTTAAGAGCAAGTTTATTTTCACAACGCGCGAAACCGTAACCGAGCAGAGGAGGAAGTAACGCCAGACTCAGTAAATTATGTCAACTAAAACAAACGCCACTCAAAGCAAAGACAGCAGAGAACTTATTAAAAACTATCACAAGCAAGCGTTTGAGTACATATCCAAAGCATTAAGGATCGATGAAGATGATACAGGTATATTTATTCAATTTCAAGCTCAGTTAACTCGTGTTATCGGCGACAGCGTCTGATAAACATCCATTTTCTGTGCGATAACAGTAGATAAAGGAGAAGCTGTGCAGTGGTACAAGAGAGGGATCTCTGAGCTGGAAAGGGGCATTGCAGTGGAGATCACAGGAACAGGTACTTAATCATATGCACGCTTGATGTGCCAAATATTGGCTAACCATACTCTGTTTGCCAACAGGAGATCAATATGATCGGGCGAAGAGACTGCAAGATAAAATGGTCGCCAACCTCACCATGGCCAAAGACAGACTTGTGTTGTTGGGTAATTTTTAGCTAATATTCAGAAGTTTGGATTGTGTTGCAAACTTCTGTCAAAGCTGTAATAACTTTGCCTTCTTCTTGATTCCCAGAGTCCACATTGGACTCTAAACGTAGAAGTCATCCCCAGTCCACATCCAGCGTTGTTCTTCCACAGTCGAAGCCTAGTAAAAGCCAGCCATCAGTTTCAGCCTCGTCCACCACCTGCAGGCCCTCCACCGTTGTCAGACCCCCAACGAGACCCTCCGATCCAAAGGTGCTTGGATTTCCTGTCATTCACACTGTAAACCTTTGTAAGGTTTGTGATGATTCATAACGCTTCCTGTTCAGGTGACCCCGCGGATGGGAAGAGTTCAGAACGGGAAACCAACAGCTGGGAAGCAGCCGCCAAAGAGAGACATGAGAAACTTCAAGAATGTAGACAGTAAACTGGCCAGCTTGATCCTGAATGAAATTGTTGACAGGTATTTAAAGCAATTATTAATAATTAGAAGTCACTCGTTTCTAATGTTACCTACAAATACTTATATACATATATATAAATGAAAGGTCCAGCATTCCTTAAAGCAGTAGTTCCCAACCCTGGTCCTTGAGGAACACCGTCCTGCATGCTTTAGTCGTTTCCTACTGGAACACAATTGATTCAGTGATTTAATTCCTTATGTTCTACAGAAGCCTGTTAATCACCCATTAATTAAAATCAGGTATGTCGGAGCAGAGAAACAACTGAAACACGCAGGATGGTGTTCCTCAAGGACCACGGTTGGGAACCCCTGCCTTAAAGGAATACATATCACCTGCCACCTGACATAATTTTGCTAACACACACAGAGACACAAGCATTGTTTTCACCTTTCAGCGATGGGTGATAATAAAAGCCCTGCACCTAAAGTAAACCCCTCTGTCCACTGCAGGGGGACGTCTGTGTCTTTCGATGACATTGCAGGACAAGATCTGGCCAAACAAGCGCTTCAAGAAATTGTCATCCTTCCTTCCTTGAGACCAGAGGTTTTTATTTATTTAATAACTTTTCTGTCTTCTTACTGTATCTGTGCTTCGGAGGTTTAATTTCTCACACTTCCTGTTCAGCTGTTCACTGGCCTGAGAGCACCTGCTCGTGGTTTACTGTTATTTGGACCCCCTGGAAATGGGAAAACCATGCTGGTTTGTTTGAACACAACATCCTCGGTCATTCAAATCAAACTCTTGTGTTGTGATCTGCATAGATCTCTTGTTATGTTGCATTTATTTGTTGAATCACAGCCTTTAATTCCGTTTGCCAGGCAAAAGCTGTCGCTGCGGAGTCTAACGCTACATTCTTCAATATAAGTGCTGCTAGTTTGACATCAAAATATGTAAGAAAACTATAAATATATTAAATTACTGCTTCACGCTAGGGTATTTTTAACCTTTTCTGTCATCCCTCTCCCAGGTAGGAGAAGGTGAGAAGCTTGTACGAGCGCTGTTTTCAGTTGCGAGAGAATTACAACCTTCTGTCATCTTCATCGGTTCGTGTTACCCCGCCCTACAGGTTAAGGTTAAAATTTTAGCTCATAATTAAACGTCTTCTGTTCCTTTCCTGTTTGACTTTCAGATGAAGTGGACAGCTTGCTCTGTGAGCGGAGGGAGGGGGAACACGACGCCTCTCGACGTTTAAAAACCGAGTTCCTCGTAGAGTTCGACGGGGTGAGAGAGTCGGCCGGAGCGGAAATTTGATCTGACGACCAAGGTGTCGTTTTCACACCTGCACATCTGGATTTCAGGTGCAGTCGGGAGGGGACGAGAGGGTTCTGGTGATGGGAGCAACCAACAGGCCGCAGGAGCTCGATGAAGCAGTTTTAAGGTAACAGCACCAGACAGTATGATCCTTTTTTTTTTTAACAAAATGGCAGCTGATGTTTGCTCTGTTTATCCAACAGGCGCTTTGCTAAAAGAATTTATGTGGCACTGCCTGATGAGAAGGTATTTATCACCCACAAGTGTTTAAAGGTTTTATTTTTACGTAACGCATATTAACAAATGTTTCCCACTCTTCTCTTTAGACCAGATTGACTCTGATGAAAAACCTTTTGGGAAAACACGGGAATCCTTTGAGCCTGAATGAACTGTCCTACCTTTCGAAGTGAGCGGCACAAATCCTTCAAAGAGCCGTGTTGATTGTTTTTAGTTTACTTTGTGTTTCATTTCTGAAAATCTTGTCTGACAGAGCGACAGCAGGGTTTTCAGGAAGCGATCTCACCTCGTTAGCCAAGGATGCTGCTCTCGGACCCATCAGAGGTACGATTCTTTTAATTTACTGGCCACACATTCACTTGTCTACCACGGTGACTCAGAACCTTTGAAAATATGAGGAAGAAGTTTTATTTGTTGTTGGATTTTTTTTTTTTAAATTTTTTTTAGATTTAGGTGGAAATGTTGACAAAAAAGTCCATATGTTGGAAAAATTTCGTTTTTCAAAACTATCAGAAGAAGAGAACCACATTGAGCTCCTGCACCCTAAAACAAAAAGCTAAAAATAGCCAAAAGCTAGCTAAAAGCTGCAGCTGAAAGTAGCAAAAGACTGGATAGAAGCTAAATGAGTAGGGGTGCACCGATAAATCGGCCCAGATTTCCTTAATTTTCGGAAATTGGCCAATGCGTGCATGAGAAACCGATTTTACAGATTTATTTTAGTTTTAACAACCATTGTCTAAACTTCATTAATATTTCAGAGCACTACCTTGTGACCAGTTAAAATAAGTTTGTATTATTTCTAGAATATTGTTCAAGGGTCTGTTTTTCAACAAAATAAGACTGAAATTTGAAGGCGCATTGTGACCTCACAACATCTAACTGTGTTGCTTATAAAATAAAATCTGAATCGGCAGGTCAGACTTTGTAGAAATCGGTGATCGGCCAAAAAACTGCAATCAGTGCATCCCTATAAATGAGACTAAAGGCTAGTTAAAATGTTCAAATATGTACTAGCTAAAAAAAAACTAAACATAGCAAAATGGTAGCTAAAACAGTAAGCGTGACTACAAGTAGCAAAATGGTAGTTAAAAGCTAAGTGAGCCTAAAGGCTAACTAAAATTTCAAAGGTGCACTAGCCTAAAAAATTACACGTAGAAAAATAATTTATAAAAACAGCAAAAAGTTTGTTCAAATCTGTGTGAGACTCAAGGTTAGCAGAATGTTTAAGGTGGCAAAACAACAGCTAAAAACTGCAAGTTGCAAAATAGCGAAAAAATAGCAAAATGCTAGCTAAAAGCTACAAAGAGTTGGCTGAAAGTAGCAAAAGACTGGATAGAAACAAAATGAGACTAAAGGCTAGTTAAATTGTTCAAATATGCACTAGCTAAAAAAGTAAACATAGTAAAGGGGTAGCTAAAACAGCAAAACGGTAGCTTAAAGCTAAGTAAGACTAAATGGTAGCTAAAATTTCAAAGGTGCAATAGCCTAAAAAATTACACGTAGTTTTCTAAAAACAGCAAAAGGTTTGCTACAAACCATGTGAAGCTTCAGGTTAGGTGAACGTTTAAGTTGCAAATCACTACAGTATCTAAAAACTTAAAAGTCCAAACACTTTGGACTGCAGCCGCCTGGAGCGTGCATGTGCGACTTCACACTTGCGGAGCATTTCGCATCTCCATGGGGGGTTCCCCTGAAAATCTCCACTCTGAGACCTGGATTCAGAAACCTTCAGTCAGAGGACGAGGGCTGTTGTCGTGGAAACGAGGCCTCAGGCTGGCTGCCCTGTCTGTCAATCAAGAGACAAGTTTCAGAGATAGATGATAGACTATTTTTTAACACCATGCCATCTACCCATAATCCCTTTGCAATAGATGCGTTGGGCACCCCTGAAATACAGTAGAGTCTGCTTTAGGTTCACTTCATCTGGTTTGGTGATGCATTTTATTTCTTAATATTATCCCCACTTTAACCCTGACATTTTGACTTTAATCTCAAACATAAAGAGAAAAAACAACTTCCTTCCTCCTCAGTTATTTTGACCCAAATACTTAACTTTCATGTAAAAATGTGTCTTTGTCAGAGCTGGGACCGGATCAGGTTCGGAACATATCTGCGAAAGAGGTGAGGCGATGCTGCAACACTTTTCTTCTAGCGTCTTTTTTTTTTTTTTTCTTGCTGTCACGCGACAGTAGATTTTGTGTAGCTACCGCTTTTTTGTGCGTTCGCAGATGCGTAACATCAAGATGAAAGACTTCGAGGACTCCCTGAAGCGCATCAAACCAAGCGTCAGTCCGGCCACGCTGAGCATGTACACCAAGTGGAACAAAGAATTTGGTGACACGACAGCTTTTTGAACTTCACTCTTTTCATTTGTAAGAGCTGCTGGAACCAGGAAGTGCCCTGCTGTAAGTTCAGGAGCTTGTAATTTATGAATATTCTGACGTTTTGGGAGAATTATGCGATAATTTCCTGTTTTATGGACACTTTGCTAAAGCTACAGGTTTATTTTGTCACACTCCTTATTCACTTTTTTGAACAAAGATACTTAATTATTATTTATTATTAAACCACTGCAGAAATTAATATGAAAGGAAAAATAAATAATAAATTCTTATTAGTCATCGATGTGTTGAGGGTATCGATCACCTGTAATGAAACTACAGGAGTGATAAAAACTGGAAAAACGGCTAAAGTGTTTTCTTGTTCAGTCTTTCCAGACTTCCTTCGGAGATAATCTGCACTTAGATTTTATTTTAAGAACTGTTTTTAAACTAAGTTTAAAGGTTTCGGTTCTGCACGAGTTCAACGTTTCTTCCAAAATAAATCTGCTCATTAAAGTTTCCGCAACGTCACAGAGTTGTTCTTCAATGTCAAACTTTAAATTCTGCTGGAACACAAAAACCTGCAACATGCTAAAAGTCAACCAGTTCATGTTGCTTCTCTTTGTTTTCAACACTCGGTTAAAGTGAATTTTATTTAATTAAATGAAGTAGAAAGCATCCAATCTTAAAGCAGTTTGTCAATATGGGTAAAATGGACCGGAGAAAGTTATGATTGTTGAAGGTAGATGGCGCTATAGCTCTGTTTTTATCTTCAGCAGCTTCTTTCTTTGGCCTTTTTAATTACAACATACAGAAATTTTACCTCCAAACCAAGAAATGTGGAATTCGGGTAAATATCACAAATGAAAAATTAAAAAAAAAAAAATAGCAGTTTTTGAAGGAATGCACTCCGCCTGCTGCTTGTCATGCAAAAGTTTTCTACCAAGATGTTGAGAAATGCTGAAGTTTTGCTCAAACTTTCAAAAGAACATGGTTCAGGTGGATTCTCAGCTACTACCACACCGAGTTTTAACTCAATAAATGTAAAGGTGACTAAATTATAGCCATTTCTGTGACAGCCAAAGTTCATTAGCTCTGGCAGCCATCTTGAATCAAGCCGACTCCTAAAGTTAATCAGTTGTACATCCATTACTTTCTGAGAGCTTTATGCAAATCCTTCCAGTGGTTCATGGGATATTTTGCTAACAGACGAACGGGGTTGACTCCTGTTAAGGTTTGAAGCAAAAATTATGCAGGCTTAGAGTTTGTGTTGGGAATGACTCTCAGCTACTACCACATTAAATCTTACTTCAACATCTAACAATATGATTGAATTATTACTGTTTTTGGGGGTTTTTTTGGCGGCCATCTTGATCCAAACTGCAAAGTGCAGCTGTTCCTCCTACGTTGTCCACCATCTACGAACGCGGGTAAAACGAGACCTTTAAACGGGAGAAAACTGAAGTGATGAGCAGGACCAGACATCTCTTTCCTCAGCCACCTCTTCCAGCGTCTTCCGGGAGGACTCCAAGGTGTCCCCTGGACAGCCGAGGTCTCCAGGGTCTCCTCCCACTGGACGTGATCAGAACATCTTACGGGCGGCTGTGGCTGAGTGGTTAGAGCAGTCGTCCTCCAATGCACAAGTTGAGGGTTTGATTCCACCAGCAGTCTCATGCCGAAGTGTCCCTGGGCAAGACGCTGAACCCCTCAATGCCTCCACGTGTGTCCCATCGGTGCATGAATGTGATAAAGCTCTGATTATTCTTTGTATAAAGTCGAGAGCTGGAATAATGAGGGCACAGATTGAGTTGTGAAGCACTTTGCGTGTAAGAGAGGAAGGTGCTGTATACGTATAGTCCGTTCACCATTTCAGGGGACGTCTGGGGACAAGCTCACCACCTCAACTGGCTCCTCCATTCAATCATCACATGGAGGAGCAGTGGCTCCTGGATAACTGAACTTCTCACCTTATCTCTAAGGGAGAGTGCAGCTATCCGGCAGGGAAACCTCATTTCGACCGCTTGTATCCATCGTCACCACCGGCGGTGACCATAGCTGAGGATACAGAGATGGACCAGTACACGGGGAGGTTCACCCTGCTTGTGTTCACTTCCCTCCAAACTTAGCTTCTCAATCTCTTCCTTGGTTCAGCCGAGATTTGAGTCTCTTTTTTCGAACTCCTCAAATCCTAATTTGTAGTTTGTTAATCTTGTCCTTAGAGTTTAATTCCAACTCTTTGTTTTAACGAGGAGAGTCTGCAAACTAGCATCCACTTTCGGAGCTGTAACCACACCTAGTCTCTCCCCACCTCCAGGGCAGAGACGTTAGATGGTGCATGTTTTTTTTTTTTTTTAACACGTCATGACTGAAGAGCTTCTTTCATGATGCCAAACAGGAATGAAGACTCAGAGGTTAAGGGTTTAGTTATCACATTTCCGTCTTTCTGTTTACGTGACCCTAAAACCAGCCTGCATGATAAATATTGTCTTTTTTTTTTAGATTTACAAGTCCACTGAGGTATTACAGTACTGTACCTTAAAAAAAGTACTTGTTGCAACAAAATTTACAGTATTTTACTGGAAGTTTACGTGACAAATACAAAAAACATTAATGGGGAAGTAGATGGATAACGGTACATGGTTTAAGTGAGTCAGTACCTTTGCCTCAGGGCACTTGCGGTTCAAGCGTTGCACATTTGGAGACAAAATTGTTGCCCATTCTTTACAAATCAGCTCAGTCTCAATGGATGGAGAGCGTCTGTGAACAGCAGATTTCAAGTCTTGCCACAGATTTTTTTCGTTGGACCATTCTGACACATGGATGCGTTTAAGGACAGATTTGAAGATGTACGGTTGTCCTGTGGACCTGAGTTATGGATCTCTGCAGTTCCTCCAAAGTTCCCATGGGGCTTCTTCTCAGATTCAAGCTCTCCCCGAATGTCCACGGCTCGGCAGGTTTGTGCCACTTTCCATTTTGATGAGGGATTGAACAGCGCTCTGTGTGTTTAAATCTTGGGATGTTTTATAACCTTAACCCACCTTCAACAACTTCATCCCTGACCTGTCTGGTGTGTTCCTTGGTCTTCATGATACCGTTCGATCACTAATGTTCTGTATCCAACCTCTGAGGCTCACACGACTGGGTTTATCCATCCATTTATCTTTTACCCGATTCTTCCTTTTCGGGTCACCAGGGGTCACTGGTGTCCATATTCGCCCATCACTGTGCGAGAGGTGGGGGACACCTTGGACAGGTCTCCAGTCCATCGCAGAGACACAAACGAGCCAAGCATTCTCTCTCTCACCTAGGGACAATTAGAGTTACCAATCAGCCGAACATGCATGTTTTTGGTCTGTGGGAGGAAACCCACGCGTGCACAGAGAGAACACGCAAACCACCCAGAATGGCCCCCCGGCCAGAATTTTATTCATAAGACTTTGCAAACCATTTTCCTCCCACTTCCCATTTACCCTCTGCATTGTGTTGGTTTGTCATAAAATTCCAGTAAAATTACTTGGAAGTTTCTGGTTTTAACAGGTTTTTAAAATGTGGAAAAGTTCCAGGGGTGTGGATACCATTTTAAGGCCCCCGATGTCTGTGTAGAAGTCACAGTAGCATTGATACGAGCCATTTCTTCAATTGGCAGATACAAGTCTTAAAACAGCGTGACCGAGGTGGTCCCAATCTCCCGATGATTGACAGCTTCTCTTATTTTATTAGCGTGTCAGAGTCCCACACCTCCACAGAGGTTCATTGATGCCTTTGCCACGGCGTCCACTCGAGGAGGAACGGATCAGGCAGAAACCCACCCTGCAGAACGTAGAATAACAGTGACGCGGTAAAGACCTCTCAGCTAACGCTCACTGGTTGTTTCTTTAAGTGGCTCGTTATGAGAACAGCATGTGGACTGCAGCAGAAACATCTCGTTTTAGGAGCAGCGGAAGTTTCAGAGATTCCTCAGACTTTGGGGATTTCTTTGGTATAGATGAGACAGATTTGGTGATAGCCTTTTCTTTCACTTAAAGCTAAAATACCAAAGATGGCTAACAGATGATGTGGGCTCAAGAAAAACATCCCAGTGAATATAAGCTGAAACGGTGTTGTTAAAGCTAAAAGCAGCAAAACACCAGCTAAGAGCTTGAAACCAACCTAAACAGTAACAGGAGGAAAACATTAGCTAAAGGACAAAAGGCAAAAATAACCACCCGGTACATGCAAGCTAAAAGTAGAAGCTAATGGGCAAGCTAAAAGCTAAAATTAGCAAAATGTTAACTAAAGGCTGGCTGCAAATAGCAAAACAATAACTAAAAGCTAAAAGTAGCAAAGCACCAGCTAAGAGCTTGAAGACAACCTTAAAGGTAAAAGGAGGAAAACATTAGCAGGATGCAAAAGTAGCATTATGCAAGCTAAAAGCTAAATGTAAAAACATGTTAAATGTTGCAAAAGGCAAAACAATTTAAGCTAAAAGTAGCATAACACAAACCAGAAAAAGCAAACCACAAGCTGAAAGTAGCAAAAGTTGGCTAGAAGCTAGCAGGACAAAAGCACCAGCGTAAAATCTAGAAAGATGTTAAAATGCTATTTAAAGTAGCAATAAGCTCGTTAAAAGCTAAATGTAGGAAAATGTTAACTAAATGCTGCAAAAGGCAAACAATGGAAGCTAAAAATAACACAAGCTAGAAGAAGCAAACAAGCTAAAATTAGTTAATGCTAGCCAAAAGTTAGCAAGAAGAAAGCCCCAGCGAAAAAGCTAGAAAGATGCTAGCTAAAAGTAGCAATTAGCTAGCAAAAAGCTAAATGTAGCAAAAGGTTAACAGTAGCAAAAACACTAACAAAAGCTTAAGGTAGCTAAACACTAATAAAAATCCAAAAGTTGAAAAATCGCTAGTTAAAATGTATATGGAGGACAACGTTAGCTTAACGCTAGAAGAATATTGCTAGCTAAAATAAAAATTTCACAATGCAATCTAAAAGTAGCGATGGTAAAAGCCAAATGTAGCTAAATTGCGCTAAAAGTAGCAAAATACTACATAAAGCTAAAAGTAATGTGTTTTCTTAAAGCAGTAAAATGAAGCTAATAGCAAACGACTAACTGAAAAGAGTTATAGTTGCAAAAATATAACTAAAAGTGGCACACTGCTATTTAAAAGTAGCAAAACTAGCTAAAACTTAAAAGAAGAAACATACTAGCTAAAAGCTAGAAGCAGCTAAATGCTTACTAAAAGTGGAAAAACAATAGGTATAAGCTAAAAGTGGCTAAATGTTTATTAAAAACTAAAAGCAGCAACGGCTGGCTACTAACTAAAAGTTGAAAAATGCAATATAAGGTAAAAAAAAAAAAAAAAAAAGCAAAAGGATTAGGAAAAGCTAAATGTCGCAACAACAAAAAAAGCTAAGAAGCACAAGGACACAAAAGTGCCAGTTTGCTGAAGCAGGTTTTAAAGAGAAAAATACTGAATTAACTTAAGATTTTAATATATTTCTTTG
This sequence comes from Hypsolebias martinsi, assembly GCA_031762355.1. Lineage (NCBI taxonomy): Eukaryota > Metazoa > Chordata > Actinopteri > Cyprinodontiformes > Rivulidae > Hypsolebias > Hypsolebias martinsi. Next base: position 36,082,078 of record JARVGQ010000001.1, on the reverse strand, counting down.
GGGAAATTATTTGTAAATAAAGTTCATTATTTTAAAAGGTACAAATTACACACACAAAAAAAAAATCCCAGCACCATCTTCTGAGTGAGATGATTGATTTGATAAATGTATTAATAAAGTACTCAAAGTACAGAGTAAGTCAGATTGCAAGCATTTAAATTAAACAAAACAGTAGCAGCATTTACTGAATCAGACATGTTTGGTCTTTTCTTACACTAAATGTTAAAACACCAGAGACGTCTAACAGTTTCTGAGAGTCTCTAAGAAAACCTTGACTGTAATTTGTGTTGGTAAGAGAAGCGCTTCCAGACCATTTTGGTATTTGGCCTTTTTTATCACTTTGAATTCAGGGATGTGGTTCTGGGTTTACACAGCCGGAAGGCTTCAAGGGTTGGAGTCGTGGCCCAGTTTTCGGCACAGGGTGCTGCTGACCCTCCAGCCAGCAGACCCAAAGCAGAACTTCATTTACCACCAGAATGTTTTCTTTCTCTCTCAGGGGAGGCTGGAGGTCCAACTTCTGTCCAGTGCCAACATCTGTCTTGTATAAATGAATTTATTTGTATTTTTCCAGGTTATTTAGAGTATGTGGCACAGTGAGTGTGTGTATTTATGAAAAATGAAGTGTTCGTGTGGACTCGTATAAACGAAGCGGATCCTGTGGTTCATTTGTGAACATAGATGTGTTTGTGTCTCCTCAGCTTCACTTTGAACCAAGGAGGAAACTCTGACGTGTTAACAAATAAAAACATTCCTGCGTGGAAGGGGTTGATTCAAATGAGCCTTTAATTTGTCAATCCAATGAAAATTAAACTCTAATATTACAAAACAAAGAACATTCAAACTACTGTATCTATAACAGGAAAAATACAGTTTTATTACTTTAACCTGTTGAGAAATATTCTTTATGTACAGTATCCTCATAAAAATGTAAAATATTGAAATTTGATTTACAGAATGGTTGTATGGTTGTGT